>JAOWBN010202809.1:5290-26730 GCA_028565015.1 Pinguicula moranensis | reverse complement strand
TCAAATAGGTCGAGTCCAATATTCATGTACCACGTACACTCATATTTCATGTGATTAAACAGATACCTCGTATCAATGATCTGTAAAACATTATCACGCATTTATCCACATGCTAGTCGATTTAGTCATCTAGTTGTTCCCTTGCTAAAACTTTTAAGACTAGGGACTAATTTAGAGTTTGATAAAATTATGGAGTTTCACAATTTGAGCCCACAACTCAAATGATCCATAATATACATAAAACTCAAGGAACAAAATTATTTTAGTCATCCAGTATACATAAAACTAACAAGAGCCCAATGCTCTAGGTCACATACCTAACATAATTATCAATGAAAATTACATAATAATGAAAATCATGCACTGATAAAGTTGGGAAAGATCCCCAAAGGTCACAATGTATTAAAGTAAGGGGGTGAGAAGCACGCTTGTCACTTGGTACAAATGGTAGACGATGACTTTTAGCCATTTGGCATGAAACGCAAAGATGAGGGGATGGGTTTGATGATGTGAGCAAAATACAACATTTACTAATTAAATACGATAAAATAGATGATGAAGGATGCCTTAGTCTAGCATGCCATATATCAAAAGTGGTATGAGAGGAACAAGCATGTAAGGATGAGGGAAGAGCTGGGATACTACGTTATAGTACGTATAGGCCGCTATCACGTTTGCCAGTGGCCACCACTTGTCCTATTCGATGACTCTGGACAATGAAACAATTATCAACGAATGTAATAGCTAGTAAAAAGTCATATGTGAATTTACTGATGGATAATAAATTTTTTGTAATGTGAGAAACAACGAGAACATCTAATAAAGGGAGTGAATGAGTAACAGTAGCAATAACAATATGAAAAATGGGCAAGTGAGCACTATTACCGACGACAACACAGGCCTTCCAATGTATGGAGTGGTTCGATCTAGATTTGCTGGTGAAGGAGTAATGTGAGCGGAGGCCCCATTGTCCATATACCAGTCTAAAATAGTAGTATCTACGAGTATAGTAATTGCTGAAGACACTTGATGGACCGGAGGAAGCCCATGAAAACTACCCACAGGAAGGGATTCAGTAGAATTTACAAAGCATGGAAGGATGACGTGTTTCGGAGTACCAAGAAAAATAATTGGAGCTATCCCAAATTGTACAGGAGGCCCAGGAGATGGCGTTTGTGAGTGTGGCCCATTTGAAGAGATAATAGCCTAATGGGCATGCATTGGATTTGGGCTAATAGATGGATTTTGAGGGATCTGGGCTTGCGGTTGGCGAGGCCCATGTGACGAAAATGGTGGCAAATTAGAAGTTTATGGGCCAAAGGATGAAATTGGCCCATTTGGAGAGAAGGCCGAATAAGGAAAATGGGGTTGAGAAGACGTGGGAAAGGGCCTGATTTGCAAAATTACAGGAGGTGGCCAATTTCGGAAAAAAATGGAAATTGCAGTGCCATGTCCAAAATCAGGGATTTGAACAGGGGGATGGGTTACGGTATTACTGTTGGCTTGAGGAGCGGCGGTTGCAGCATAGGTGAGGGTAGTACATATTCCCAGGCAAGCATCTCCATAGTGCTCGTAGCTGCGACAGATTTGGCATCGTGGTTCACGATTTTCGCTACCGCTGCCTCTTCCTTGGGATGATTCAATGCCGGATGGGTAAGGTCCTGTTGATGTAGTAGGAAAATAGAATGGGGTTGGACTATAGAATGGATGTGGGCTATGGGTGGTGTCGATTCGGTTGTGAGGAATGGGTGCAAGAGGCGGAGTGTATGGTGATGGTGCGATAGAGTTTGATCAAGATGTTTCACATTGAGTCAAGTTGTCAGAAGCTTGAAAGGCGAGTGCAAGAGAGGTAGTTCCAGGCACCATACGATGATAGAGCGCCTGGAAGTTTTTTGCTCTGGATATAATTTTAACAAACTTAGATCGTTAACAAGATGCTATAGCCAGAAGAGGATTGAGAAGATTAGAAGAATCGAAGCAAGGGGGAAAGAGGGCAGAAGAAGAGAAATGGAGTCAAAGTAACAGGGGAAATATCTCATTACTTGCTTTGTCAAAACACATTACAACTACTAATATACAACACCTTCCGGCTACAAAAAGTCGTAATACGTTTTCTCACTTCAAAATACAACTTCATAACAACACTTAAAATTCACAGTTAACAGACAACAACCAACTAACTCTTCGGCCTAACTTCCCACACTGTGACTTCTATGCATCAAAGGTTCCTTTGAGCTCCTGTGGGATCTCCGTCTCCTTCCTGCCCATGCCTTCAATTGATCTACTTCTTCCGCCTGTGGGTACATAACATAGCCCCTCTCTTCAGACAATCCTTGTCCCCAAGGATTAGGAACAACATAATTCTGGCGGATAAATTCAGCATCTTCCCAACCGCCTGCGATGGAGTGGAACCTGCCCACTGTACCAGGAACTTTTCCTTAGGGCCCGAATTGCTTGGTAAGATTTTTGACTCCAAGATGCGCTCCGGAAAGATATGGAACTCACCGTCTGTCGTCGCTCTGGGAGCTACACTAGCACAACTTTCCTTGTTCTCCAATTTTTCTTTCAACAAGGAAACGTGAAATATAGGATGAACTTTAGAACCTTCAGGCAGTTCCAATTTGTAGGCTACTGACCCAATCTTCTCTAGTATCTTGTAGGGTCCGTAGAACCTAGGCGATAATTTCATATTGCGCCTGAATTGGACTAAATTTCGCCTGTAGGGATGCAATTTTAGATACACCATATCCCCCACTTTGTATTGACGATCTGTCCTTCCTTTATCAGCTGTAAGTTTCATCCTATGCCTTGCTAAAATAAGGTTTTCTCTGAGCAGTTCATGTACCTTCTCTCTTTCTCGCTCGAATTCAGCTACTGTCCCGAGCTTTGTTTGGTGTTTCGTAGGGAGTGGAATATGTTGAGCCTCATATCCATATAAAGCTCTAAAAGGGGACATCTTTGAACTAGTATGATAGGTAGTATTGTACCAATATTCAGCCATAGATATCCACCTGTTCCATGAGTGAGGACATTGGGAACACATACACCGAAGATAGGTTTCTAGACATCGATTTACCCTTTCCGTCTGCCCATCCGTTTGTGGATGATAAGAGGAGCTCAGAGCTAATTTAACACCTGCCAGCCTCATGAGTTCGGACCAAAATCCACTAGCGAATATCTTGTCTCGATCAGAGACAATCTCTGTAGGTAATCCATGCAATTTGTAGATGTGGTCCAAGAAAAGTTTTGCCACCGATTCAGCATTATAAGGGTGAACAAAGAGTTAGGAAATGTGCGTATTTGCTAAATCTGTCTACAACCACCAATATTACATTGCGCCCGTCAGATTTAGGTAATCCTTCAATAAAATCTAAGTGGATGCTGTGCCAAGGATGGGGAGGAATCTCCAAAGGTTGTAATATCCCGGCTCTTGCTGAGGGATCCGGCTTACTTCCAGAGCACACATCACAAGAATTTATCCACCCCTCCACTTCCTTCTTCATACCACTCCACTGGAAATACAGTCTGATTCTGTTGAGTGTGGCTTGGATACCAGAATGTCCTCCCATGGGGGAATCATGGAAAGTAGATATAATCTTCTGTCTCAAGGAAGGATCATTCCCTACGCATAGCTTCCCTTTTTTCCGTAGTACCCCATTCAACAACTCATATTCGGGGTAGGATTCAGGTGTGACAGTCTTAACTTGTATAATCTCTTTCAAGGATGAATCTTGTGAATAACTAGTTAATAATTCTTCCACCCATTCAGCCTTACTTGTAGACAAACTGCAACACTGCCCCACGGTTTCCTGGCTAAATCTGGGCATTGCATCTGCTGCCAGGTTCTCGACCCCCTTTTTGTATTGCACCTTATAATCAAAACCAAGCATTTTGGAAGTCATCTTTTGCTGAGTCATAGTGTTCAGTTTATGCTCCAGTAAATGTTTTAAGGCCTGTTGGTCTGTTCTGATTATAAAAGCTCTTCCTTGGAGATAATGACTCCACTTCTTCACTGCAAGGACCACTGCTAGTAATTCCTTTTCATAAGTAGAAAGAGCTTGTTGTTGTTGAGCCAGTGCCGTGCTGAAGAAAGCCACGGGTCTGCCCTGTTGAGTTAACACTGCCCCAATTTCCTTGTCACTTGCGTCTGTCTCCACAATAAAAGTTTGTGCGAAATCAGGTAGAGCCATCACAGGAGCTCTGCACATAGAGTTTTTCAGTTTCTGAAATGCTTCCTCTGCTTCAACATTCCACTTAAAAGCATCTTTCTTTAGCAACTGGGTGAGAGGTCGGCTGATAGTGCCATAGTCTTTCAGAAACTTCCTATAATAGCCTGTAAGGCCTAAGAATCCCCTTAAAGCCTTCAGAGTTGTCAGTTTGGCCAAGTAACCATAGCTTGTATCTTAGAATCATCAGTAGCCACCCCATCTTTTGATATGATGTGACCTAAATACTCAATAGCCTGCTGCCCAAACGAACATTTGCTTTTCTTAGCATACAGCTTGTGAGTCCTCATAGTATCCAACACAGTAAACAGGTGCTTTAAGTGTTCACTCCAACTTCGGCTGTAAACTAGGATGTCATCAAAGAATACAAGAACAAACTTCCAAATATACTCAGCAAACACTTGATTCATTAGGCTCTGGAAGGTGGCAGGGGCATTACACAACCCGAAAGGCATTACCATGAATTCGAAGTGCTAGTGGTGTGTTATCAAGCTGTTAAGATGTATGTCCTTTTCCTCCATCCTTACCTGAAAATAGCCAGAGCGTAAGTCCATCTCGCTGAAATATGTAGCTCCACAAAGTTCATCCAGTAGGTCATCAATAATTGGTATTGGGAATTTACTTTTAACTGTGATGCTGTTTAAGTATTTGTAATCCACACAAAGGCGCCACCCACCATCTTTTTTTTAACTAGGAGCACGGGTGAGGCAAAAGGACTGTGGCTCCTCCTAATCAGGCATGTGGACAAGAGCTCCTTCACTATCCTCTCTATCTCATCTTTCTGGTAGTGAGGAGAACGGTAGGGAACTTGCTTTCTTGGTATGGCCCCAGGAACCAAGGTGATCGAGTGTTCCACTCCCCTAACTGGGGGCAGTTCTGAAGGCTCTTCAAATACATCAGAAAATTGCTTCAACATACTGCTCAATTCAGTCTGGAATGCTTCTTCAGAATTTACTATTTCTCCCTGCGTGCTGTTCACATCCCCTGCATTGTCTATCACAAACTCGAAATGGTGTATAGTTTGGGCCTCCAGGTTGTAGAATTCTGCTTTAAACATTTCTTCCTCCTTAGAACCACCAGTGAAGTATTACTGTCCCACCATCACAGCCAGCCCACCAGAGATTAACTTCGATATTTTCTTAACAGATGTTAGTTTAACCTCTCTAGAACCATTTATAGTACGAATGGAAAAAGGTACAGATCCCTCATGTATAGTAACTGTCATGTTGTCATAATTGTAGATGACAGGACCATAGCCTTTTAACCAATTACCTCCAAGAATCAAATCGAAACTGCCAAGAGGAAACAATCTTGGACTGCACTCAAATTCTTTGCCTTGCATGGTCCATTTGAACTTTCTGCATTCTGTGTTACAAATATTCCTCACACCATCAGCTACTTCTACCGCCATAGGCTTCACATACTCAAGCTCACAACCCATTCTTCCTGCAAATTTTTGATCCACGAAACAATGAGAACTACCCCCATCCACCAAAATCTGCATTGGTTCCCCTTTGTAATACCCCCTGACTCTATAAGTGTTTAAGTCAGAGCTGCCAGATAAAGCATTAAGGGACAGGGTTCCATCAGCAGGGCTGTGATCGCCATTCATTGTAGCTGACAATTCCTACATTAGGTGACTCAGGATTCTCATCATCTTCAGCTATAATAGAATATATCTTGGTGAGGCATATATGCCCCGGAACAAAAGGTCCTCCACACTTAAAACACAGCTTCTTGTCTATCCTTTCTTTTACCTCAGCATCAGTTAAGTATTTCTTTCTCACATTCTGATTAGGGATTCTATCTTTCTGTGCGCCCCCAATACTTGTTTAGGAATACCCTTCGAATTTATCTTCAAAGAAGCCCCTTCAACCACCTTCTCAATAAAGGTATTAACTGTGAACTCTTGTAGTTTGGCTATTGCAATAGCTTCCAACAATGTCTTAGGATTTTTTGAAGAGACCGCAGATCTGAGCTCAGGCTATAAACAACCAACAAATTTTTCTTTGTAAAATTCTTCATCAAACTTAGGGTGAGAAATCATCATTGGGGATGATATCCGATCAAAACGCCTAAACAGATCTTGTAATGACTCCTGACTGCCCTGCTCCAGACACATAAATTCCTCTAGCAGATTGCTAGCATTAGTAGTATCAAACCTGATAATTACTACTGCAACAAATTCATCCCAATTCGTAGGCCTGTTAAACCTGAGAATTCGAAACCAAGAATCATCATCTCCTTCTAGGTGCATTCTCGCAAATTTTACTCTTTCGTGACATAAGATTCCTGTATAAATTGAGAAATATCCTTCACACATCTCCACCCAAGACCTCGAATTTTGTCTATTAAAGCGCGGAAAGTCTGCAAAGGGCATCTTTCATTTTCAAGTAAACCCCTGGTCTCCATAGCCATATTCCCCCATTTCAACAACTTGATTCATAACAGGCCCCTGGTCTCCATAGCCATATTCCCCCATTTCAACAACTTGATTCATAATAGGGGTGGTATTGTTTACTACACCAGTTTGCACATTCTTTCCAACCAACTTATCCGTATACTCCCCTAATATGGACTTGTTGTTATTCTGTGTCGATAGTGCTTCCTTCATGGAACTAAACTGATTCATCATCCATGTTTGCAACGTAAGCATGTTCCTTCTCATCTCCTCTGTAATTAGGACCATTTGTCTTTCCATTTCTTCCATTCTAGTTCTGAGGGTCACAACTGGTGGTACGGACGTAGCACCCTCTGGACTAGGGGGTTGAGCTGGTTTCTTCCTAGAGAGAGCTTCCAGCTTGATCCGCGCCATTTCTTCGGCAGCCTCAGCCTTAGTGGCTTTGGTAGGCGGATCAAACATAATGTGAGGTTTATGAGTACGTCCTTTAGCTATTTTGAAGTTTATGAGGTTGGATCTAAGAAACCAGGCGCTCTGATACCACTGTAACGAACTTAAATCGATAACAAGATGCTTTAGCCAGAAGAGGATTGAGAAGATCAGAAGAATCGAAGCAAGGGGGAAAGACGGTTGCAGAAGAAGAGTCTTGGGAGAAGAGAAACGAAGTCAGAGTAACATGAGAAATATCTCATTACTTGCTTTGTCAAAATACATTACAACTACTAATATACAATACCTTCCGGCTACAAAAAGTCATAATACGTTTTCTCGCTTCAAAATACAACTTCATAACAACACTTAAAATTCACAGTTAACAGACAACAACCAACTAACTCTTCGGCCTAACTTCCCACACTGTGACTTCTATGCATCAAAGGTTCCTTTGAGCTCCTGTGGGATCTCCGTCTCCTTCCTGCCCATGCCTTCAATTGATCTACTTCTTCCGCCTGTGGGTACATAACATAGCCCCTCTCTTCAGACAATCCTTGTCCCCAAGGATTAGGAACAACATAATTCTGGCGGATAAATTCAGCATCTTCCCAACCGCCTGCGATGGAGTGGAACCTGCCCACTGTACCAGGAACTTTTCCTTAGGGCCCGAATTGCTTGGTAAGATTTTTGACTCCAAGATGCGCTCCGGAAAGATATGGAACTCACCGTCTGTCGTCGCTCTGGGAGCTACACTAGCACAACTTTCCTTGTTCTCCAATTTTTCTTTCAACAAGGAAACGTGAAATATAGGATGAACTTTAGAACCTTCAGGCAGTTCCAATTTGTAGGCTACTGACCCAATCTTCTCTAGTATCTTGTAGGGTCCGTAGAACCTAGGCGATAATTTCATATTGCGCCTGAATTGGACTAAATTTCGCCTGTAGGGATGCAATTTTAGATACACCATATCCCCCACTTTGTATTGACGATCTGTCCTTCCTTTATCAGCTGTAAGTTTCATCCTATGCCTTGCTAAAATAAGGTTTTCTCTGAGCAGTTCATGTACCTTCTCTCTTTCTCGCTCGAATTCAGCTACTGTCCCGAGCTTTGTTTGGTGTTTCGTAGGGAGTGGAATATGTTGAGCCTCATATCCATATAAAGCTCTAAAAGGGGACATCTTTGAACTAGTATGATAGGTAGTATTGTACCAATATTCAGCCATAGATATCCACCTGTTCCATGAGTGAGGACATTGGGAACACATACACCGAAGATAGGTTTCTAGACATCGATTTACCCTTTCCGTCTGCCCATCCGTTTGTGGATGATAAGAGGAGCTCAGAGCTAATTTAACACCTGCCAGCCTCATGAGTTCGGACCAAAATCCACTAGCGAATATCTTGTCTCGATCAGAGACAATCTCTGTAGGTAATCCATGCAATTTGTAGATGTGGTCCAAGAAAAGTTTTGCCACCGATTCAGCATTATAAGGGTGAACAAAGAGTTAGGAAATGTGCGTATTTGCTAAATCTGTCTACAACCACCAATATTACATTGCGCCCGTCAGATTTAGGTAATCCTTCAATAAAATCTAAGTGGATGCTGTGCCAAGGATGGGGAGGAATCTCCAAAGGTTGTAATATCCCGGCTCTTGCTGAGGGATCCGGCTTACTTCCAGAGCACACATCACAAGAATTTATCCACCCCTCCACTTCCTTCTTCATACCACTCCACTGGAAATACAGTCTGATTCTGTTGAGTGTGGCTTGGATACCAGAATGTCCTCCCATGGGGGAATCATGGAAAGTAGATATAATCTTCTGTCTCAAGGAAGGATCATTCCCTACGCATAGCTTCCCTTTTTTCCGTAGTACCCCATTCAACAACTCATATTCGGGGTAGGATTCAGGTGTGACAGTCTTAACTTGTATAATCTCTTTCAAGGATGAATCTTGTGAATAACTAGTTAATAATTCTTCCACCCATTCAGCCTTACTTGTAGACAAACTGCAACACTGCCCCACGGTTTCCTGGCTAAATCTGGGCATTGCATCTGCTGCCAGGTTCTCGACCCCCTTTTTGTATTGCACCTTATAATCAAAACCAAGCATTTTGGAAGTCATCTTTTGCTGAGTCATAGTGTTCAGTTTATGCTCCAGTAAATGTTTTAAGGCCTGTTGGTCTGTTCTGATTATAAAAGCTCTTCCTTGGAGATAATGACTCCACTTCTTCACTGCAAGGACCACTGCTAGTAATTCCTTTTCATAAGTAGAAAGAGCTTGTTGTTGTTGAGCCAGTGCCGTGCTGAAGAAAGCCACGGGTCTGCCCTGTTGAGTTAACACTGCCCCAATTTCCTTGTCACTTGCGTCTGTCTCCACAATAAAAGTTTGTGCGAAATCAGGTAGAGCCATCACAGGAGCTCTGCACATAGAGTTTTTCAGTTTCTGAAATGCTTCCTCTGCTTCAACATTCCACTTAAAAGCATCTTTCTTTAGCAACTGGGTGAGAGGTCGGCTGATAGTGCCATAGTCTTTCAGAAACTTCCTATAATAGCCTGTAAGGCCTAAGAATCCCCTTAAAGCCTTCAGAGTTGTCAGTTTGGCCAAGTAACCATAGCTTGTATCTTAGAATCATCAGTAGCCACCCCATCTTTTGATATGATGTGACCTAAATACTCAATAGCCTGCTGCCCAAACGAACATTTGCTTTTCTTAGCATACAGCTTGTGAGTCCTCATAGTATCCAACACAGTAAACAGGTGCTTTAAGTGTTCACTCCAACTTCGGCTGTAAACTAGGATGTCATCAAAGAATACAAGAACAAACTTCCAAATATACTCAGCAAACACTTGATTCATTAGGCTCTGGAAGGTGGCAGGGGCATTACACAACCCGAAAGGCATTACCATGAATTCGAAGTGCTAGTGGTGTGTTATCAAGCTGTTAAGATGTATGTCCTTTTCCTCCATCCTTACCTGAAAATAGCCAGAGCGTAAGTCCATCTCGCTGAAATATGTAGCTCCACAAAGTTCATCCAGTAGGTCATCAATAATTGGTATTGGGAATTTACTTTTAACTGTGATGCTGTTTAAGTATTTGTAATCCACACAAAGGCGCCACCCACCATCTTTTTTTTAACTAGGAGCACGGGTGAGGCAAAAGGACTGTGGCTCCTCCTAATCAGGCATGTGGACAAGAGCTCCTTCACTATCCTCTCTATCTCATCTTTCTGGTAGTGAGGAGAACGGTAGGGAACTTGCTTTCTTGGTATGGCCCCAGGAACCAAGGTGATCGAGTGTTCCACTCCCCTAACTGGGGGCAGTTCTGAAGGCTCTTCAAATACATCAGAAAATTGCTTCAACATACTGCTCAATTCAGTCTGGAATGCTTCTTCAGAATTTACTATTTCTCCCTGCGTGCTGTTCACATCCCCTGCATTGTCTATCACAAACTCGAAATGGTGTATAGTTTGGGCCTCCAGGTTGTAGAATTCTGCTTTAAACATTTCTTCCTCCTTAGAACCACCAGTGAAGTATTACTGTCCCACCATCACAGCCAGCCCACCAGAGATTAACTTCGATATTTTCTTAACAGATGTTAGTTTAACCTCTCTAGAACCATTTATAGTACGAATGGAAAAAGGTACAGATCCCTCATGTATAGTAACTGTCATGTTGTCATAATTGTAGATGACAGGACCATAGCCTTTTAACCAATTACCTCCAAGAATCAAATCGAAACTGCCAAGAGGAAACAATCTTGGACTGCACTCAAATTCTTTGCCTTGCATGGTCCATTTGAACTTTCTGCATTCTGTGTTACAAATATTCCTCACACCATCAGCTACTTCTACCGCCATAGGCTTCACATACTCAAGCTCACAACCCATTCTTCCTGCAAATTTTTGATCCACGAAACAATGAGAACTACCCCCATCCACCAAAATCTGCATTGGTTCCCCTTTGTAATACCCCCTGACTCTATAAGTGTTTAAGTCAGAGCTGCCAGATAAAGCATTAAGGGACAGGGTTCCATCAGCAGGGCTGTGATCGCCATTCATTGTAGCTGACAATTCCTACATTAGGTGACTCAGGATTCTCATCATCTTCAGCTATAATAGAATATATCTTGGTGAGGCATATATGCCCCGGAACAAAAGGTCCTCCACACTTAAAACACAGCTTCTTGTCTATCCTTTCTTTTACCTCAGCATCAGTTGAATAGTTCTTTCTCACATTCTGATTAGGGATACTATCTTCCTGCGCGCCCAGTACTTGTTTAGAAATACCCTTCGAATTTATCTTCAAGGAAGCCCCTTCAACCACCTTCTCAATAAAGGTATTAACTGTGAACTCTTGTTGTTTGGCTATTGCAATCGCTTCTAACAATGTCTTAGGATTTTTTGAAGAGACCGCAGATCTGAGCTCAAGTTGTAAACAGCCAAAAAAATTCTTTGTAAAAGTCTTCATCAAACTTAAGGTGAGAAATCATCACTGAGGATGATATCCGATCAAAACGCCTCAACTGATCTTGTAAAGACTCCTGACTGCCCTGCTTCAAACACATAAATTCCTCTAGCATATTGCTAGCATTAGTAGTATCAAACCTGTTAAATACTGCTGCAACAAATTCATCCCAAGTTTTAGGCCTGTTAAACCTGAGAATTCGAAACCAAGAGTCTGCATCTCCTTCTAGGCGCATTTTAGCAAATTCTACTCTTTCATGATATAAGTTTCCTTTATAAATTGAGAAATAACCTATCATATCTCCACCCAAGACCTCAGATTTTGCCCGTTAAAGCGCGAAAATTCTGCAAAGGGAATCTTTCCCTTTCGAGTAAACCCCTGGTCTCCATAGCCATATTCACCCACTTCAACAACTTGATTCATAACAGGGGTAGTATTGTTTACTACACCAGTTTGCCCATTCTTTCCAACCAACTTATCCGGATACTCCCCTAATATAGACTTGTTGTTATTCTGCACCGATAGTGCTTTCTCATGGAACTAAACTGATTCATCATTGATGTTTGCAATGTAAGCATGTTCCTCCGCATCTCCTCTGTAACTAGGACCATTTGTCTTTCCATTTCTTCCATTCTAGTTTCGAGGGTAACAACTGGTGGTACGGATGTAGCACCCTCTGGACTAGGGGGTTGAACTGGTTTCTTTCCAGAGAGAGCTTCAAGCTTGATCCACGCCATTTCTTCAGCAGCCTCATCCTGAGTGACTTTGGTAGGCGGATCAACCATAATGTGAGGTTTTTGAGTACGTCCTTTAGCTATTTTGAAGGTTATGAGGTTGGATCTAAGCAACCAAGCGCTCTGATACCACTATAACGAACTTAGATCATTAACAAGACGTGTTAGCCAAAATAGGATTGAGGAGATTAGAAGAATCGAGACAAAGGGGGAAAGAAGGATGCAGAAGAAGAGTCTTGGGAGAAGAGAAAAAGAGTCAGAGTAAACAGGGGAAATATCTCATTACCTGACTTCTCCAAACACATTACAACTACTAAAAAGTCGTAATACGTTTTATCCTCCAAAATACAACTACATAATAACACTTAAATTATAAAGTTAACCGACAACAACCACTAACTCTTCGGCCTAACTTCCCACACTGCGAATTCTTTGCACCAAAGGTTCTTTTGATCTCTGGTGGGATCTCCGTCTCCTTCCGGCCCAGGGCTTCAATTGATCCACTTCTTCAGCCTGCGGTTACATAACAGAAGGCTCTACCAAACCGCATCCCCATGAAGGATAACCTACAAATGCGCGTAGTGATCCATCAGCAACAGTAATTGATGTGCACCAAAAGCAGAAACAGTGAGCCATATGCTCGGCCACTGCAATTGGTCGCACAGTATATGGATGAAAACCTACAATTGGCTAGGGATACAATTCACCCTACAATAGGATTCTTCAACCAACCTCAATCACCACAATGAACTCAACAAATATGTCAAGAAAATGGACGAGTGGCAACTTATTTGATTCGTCACGGCTTGGAGAATTTGGCTAGCAAGAAATGAATTCACCTTCATCCCATCCCCACCCACGCCACTGCCGATAATTACAGATCTGATCAAAATACAATTGTAGGAATTAAATCACGAGAAGAAGCTCTTTGATAGAACGTACTCCCAAAAGACGTTGAAATACCTCCGATGATAACGATCAATTTTGCTTTGTAACCTGGAGTGAGCCAGTGGCCTATGGGTCTAAACTATGTAGATTCTTTTGTATATAAATAAAATAAAGATAAAAACTCCACAAAAAAAATGTCAGCACATGTTGTGTACCATAGTGATTTTCTCCTTTTATTTCTCCTTTTGATTCTACTTTTTCTCTTAATTTTGTATTTTTTGAGTATTTGGTAAAACTATGAAAAAATTGAAAAAATATTGAAATAGTATTTGCAATCAAATTTCGTAAGTTGGTTAATTAGTGTTTGCAGTTAGTTTGATAATATAACTTTGATTTATTTATGAAATTACCATTAAAAGTAGAAAATAAAATAACCTCCTACCTACTCCTGAAAAAAAGAGTTTTGACTGGAAAAAAAAAAGAAAGAGAAGTGAAGTTTTAAATACCGTTTTTAAAATAATCTGAAAAAAATAATGAGAAAAATAATCTAAAAAAATAGTGGTACAAAACATGTTCTTAGTTTAGCCCCAACCCCGGGCAAGTTTAAGGATTCTGCACGTGCACGACCTCCTTGATGCCCTCTCTTTCTACACTTCAATTAGGATTTATTTTATAGACTTCTTGTCGTAATATAAAGAATTTGCGGAGGAAAAGAAGATAATAGAACTCTTATAAATAGTCTGTATATTATTTTCATTAGACTCCTCTATATATAAAGGTTTAGGACCGGGAGTTACAAAAGTTAAAAATCTTGAAAGGGTCACAATCAATACACATTTATGTGTATTTACAACACGCTCCCTCGATTGACCGAATTTCAAGATACATACTTTTGTAATATCCTTGAGTAGGGATCTTTTATGGTCCTCTCATTGAATTCTTCTAGATTCAAGAGTATGCCAAAGTTGTCTCGTTAAAACCTTACTTAGGAAATCTTGTGGGAAAAAATCCTAAGCGAAAAAAAAAAGTACAACTGTGCATTGTTTCTCCCCCTCAAAAGTATGTGTCAGACATGTTTGAGATGTCTCATACCAATATAAGATACAATTTATTTAAATACAGATTTAGGTAACGAATTCATAAATAAATCGGCTAAATTTTCACTTGATCTGATTTGTTTGATGTCGATTTCTCCATTTGTCTGCAATTCATGTGTGTAGAAGAACTTCGGGGATATATGTTTTGTTTTATCACTTTTGATTTATCCTTCTCTGAGTTGAGTAAGGCAAACAACATTGTCTTCATATAATATTATTAGCGTGTCTGATATATTGGATAGATCACATGTTGTGCGGATATGTTGAATGATTTTCCCCACTAAACACATTCTCTATTCGCTTCATGTATTGCAATAATCTCTGAGTGGTTGGATGATATGGCGGTCAAAGTCTACTTAGTAGATCTTCATGAAATTACAGTACCACCATAAGTGAAAACATATCCAGTCTGAGATCGTCCCTTGTGCGGGTCAGAAAGATAACCTGCATCTGCATATCCAATTAACGGTGATTTTGTATCACGGTTATAAAATAATCCCAAATCCGGGGTGCCGCTTAAATAGCGGAGGATATGCTTGATACCATTCCAGTGTCTCCGAGTCGGAGTAGCACTATATCTTGCAAGGAGATTGACTGAAAAAGCTATGTCTGGTCTCGTACAATTTGCAAGATACATTAGTGCACCTATGGCACTGAGATATGGTACTTCAGGACCAAGTATCTCTTCATCGTCTTGAATAGGACGGAATGGATCTTTCTTTGTATCTAGTGACCTTACCACCATGGGTGTAGATAAAGGATGTGCATGTTCCATGTGAAAGTTCTTCAGGACTTTCTTTGTATATGTTGTTTGATGCACAAATATTCCTTTTGAGACATGCTCAACTTGTAGGCCTAGACGAAATCTCGTTTTACCAAGATCTTTCATTTTCAAATTCATTTTTTAGATGTGTTGCAGTCTTGTTGAGCTCTTCTGCAGTCCCAATAAGATTTATGACATCTACATAGACTGCAACTATAGCAAAACCATATGTGCTTTTCTTGATAAATATACATGACCAAATTACATCATTGGTATATCCTTATTTTACAAGGTATTCACTCAATCGATTATGCCACATCCGACCGGATTGTTTTAATCCGTATAATGATTTTTGGAGTTTAATGGAGTATATATTCTTCTATTTGCCACAAGATGCTGCAGACATTTTGATCCAATTATAGGGCCAAATGGTGAGAGAACGGGAGAGGCGCAGTGCCAGCATTGCAAAATAATAATTGGTTGCTCTAGTCGAATCTCAGGAACTTCTGGTATGCTGAAACATATACAGAAGTATTGTCCTAAGATTCCACGTGGTCCTACTGTCGTGGACCGGCTTCAAAAAAAATAAAGTTTGATGTTTCAGCCTCGGGGATTTGTTTGACCACGGACACGTGGACCTCTCTGCAAAATATTTCCTATCTGTGCGTTACAGCACATTTCATAGACACGAGTTGGGTACTACACAAGAGAGTTATTGGATTTTGAAAGATTGTGAGCCACAATGGTGTAGCACTTTCAATGGTGATAGAACAAGTGTTGAAGGATTGGAAGCTGAATAAGGTTAACTAACTTATCTTACCTTTCTTATTGTTTCTCTTATTTTCTTTTTATAATTTTATATTTTTGTTTCTTAGACGGTGAATGGATTTAGTGATACATGTTTGACTTCTTATGTAGGTTTTGACGATCACCGTCGACAATGCAACAACAAATGACAAATGTTTGGAGACATTGAAGAATAACATGCAGGTTGACATGGATGTTGATTTTGATGATGATGATGAATTGGACAAAGACATTGTGGTAGATAAGGAGTTGTTGGATGAACTGAGAAGCAGACAACTTTAGGAGTTTAACCCTATTGAAGGTGGAGTTTTGTTGGGCCATACAAATTTGCACATGAGGTGTTCGGCACACATATTGAATTTGATTGTTCAAGATGGGCTGAAGGAGCTAGATGCTTCAGTAAGATGATAGCGATGGTTAAATACGTGAAGTCTTCCCCTCAACGGGAAGAAAATTTCAGAAAGCATGTTGGAGAGACCTTAGGTAGTGGTTTCCTGCAGATGGACCTATGCACTCGATGGAATTCCACCTTCCTCATGCTTCAGTCGGTACACCAACATCAAGCTGCCTTTCAGAGGATGCTGGTGTACGACGATGGCTTACTGGGAAGTTTGAATGAGAGAGGAAAGAATGGACGTTTTCTTGGTCCTGAGCGACTGACAACACAAGATTGGGATCGCATAAAGATATTTGTGGGTTACTTGCAAGTGTTTTATCAAGCCACGTTGACGTTCTCTGCATCAAATTCTTGAACTGCCAATCTCGTTTTCGGGGAGTTATATAATTTGAAAAGGTATCTGAATACATTTATGGAGAGCAGAGACATGTTCTTCAAAAAGATGGCGACGAGGATGCACAGAAAATATGTCAAGTATTGGGGAGAGCTTTCTGATGAGGATGAGACGACGCTGCATATGAATAGGTAATAATGTAATGCCTTACTTTATTTTATTAATTGTATACAATATTGATTAATGATTACACATGCTATTTCCTTACTGTTACTTGTATTGAATATGGACAGATTTCTATTTGTTGCAACCATTCTTGACCAGAGGTTTAAACTCACATGGTTCGAGTATTGGTTGCCAAGGATTATCGGGGTCGACGAAATCGTCAAAGTGGTTGAGCTAGCTAAGAAAACAATAGAAGATCTATACTCTGAGTATGAGTCCCTATATGGTGAAAAAAACTCTAATAATACTACCCAGGTGACATGATCTGATTGACTAATAGTCATAGTCTGATACTATATTTTCAACTGGACATATAATGCATTATGCATTAATCTCATTATATTTGTGTTTACACTTTCAGGGTCAGGAAGAACCATCTGCCAGTATTTTGGTAGACGATCCATTTGCACGGGGATGGGTAGAACAAATGGAAAGTCAGCAACCTAGCATACAGACAGAGTTGGGGTTGTACTTGTTTGTTAAACCCGAGAGCTTTAAATGCACTATTTTTTGAATGGTGGAAGAACCATGATGATAGGTATCCTGTGCTAGCTAGAATGACACGCGATGTACTTGCAATACCTATATCAACAGTGCCCTCGGAAGCTGTGTTCAGCACATGAGGTCGTGTCCTTAATTCTTTTAGGACCAAATTGGGCATAGGAACGGCAGAGGGACTCATACTTACTCAAAATTGGTTGAGGGCTTCCTGTGAGATATCTTCTGTGGTTCATGATGTTGATGATGGCATAGAATAACCAGATGTGTATGAGTTTGATAGAGGTGATATTTAATATTTATAATTTCATATTAGTCATATTTTCTATTTATTTACATATGTTTTCAAGTCTTAATTAAATACTAGTTACTTCTTATTGATTTTTATTTTATGCAAAGCTTGCATCGAATCCAGACAACATGCTTGAGGGAATATGCATCGACAACATCCATATTCAAGATGATGAAACAAATGCTTCCTGCAATTGAATCGAACACCTATTGGATTGTCCTGCTTTAATGACTATGCTGACTTAATGACTATGCTTTGCTCATGATTATCTTACAGTTTTACCACTTTCATTTTATGGTTTTTGGGAATTTTCTTTCCTTGCAGTTGCAGACTGCAGTTTTATCCTATTTGATCAATGATCATTGTTATCTTGCATTATTATTTTATTTGCTCATGATGAGATGATCATTTATATTGGTTTGATCTTTGGTGTTTTGATCTTTGGTGTTTTGATCTTTGATGGTGTTTTGATCTTTGATGGTGTTTTGATCTTTGGTTGAGGTAAGACAGTGGAAAATATGCGGAAGTGAAGTTTATTGCTTGTGTTGTGTCTTAATATTGTTTCATACAGGTACATGTGTTGTGTTTTTAAATTTTATAGATGAAATCGAAAGCGAAATTGAATGATATGTTTATTTCTTAACGTAATTCTTCTTTTAATACATTGGTATTTGTAATTTTTGTATTTTATTGCATATTATTTAGGTTCAGATTCCCGTTTTGGTCCCGTTCCCATTTATTTGTCCCGAATTTTAAAAAAATAGGACTTCGGGTAATTCCCGTTCTCGTTCCGAAGTCCCAAATTCTCGGAATTTCAGGACGGGAATGGGATTCGGTGCACTGGTCCCGAAATATTTCAGGACGGGAATGGAAACGGGAAATCCCCGTCCCTTATTCCGGAATGGCCATCCCTAGAAGCAGACTAAGGTTTGCAATCAATCGTGTCGACGCACCATCTAAACCTGCACGGAGTACTCTCCGAAACCAAGCGCATAATCAACTCTCACTCCCGCCATTTCTTGGCACTCTCGGTTCAATTTCCTTTGCCGTTGTCATTCTCTCTCGTTGTCTACCCTTCTCTCGCGCGATCCCCATCAATTATTTCCCACTATAACCAATCCCTTTTCTTTTTTTACTCTCCGGAGCCCGATTCACCCTCGATTGGAGAACCCCATAAGCTCCTTCTGATTCTCTATGGACTTTTTGTTCTTCTTCTCTCCCTTTGCGGCACCGCTTCTATCACCTATAGCATTTTCCATGGATTCTACGGTAGGACGGTGAATTTTGTTTCCTCGATCAAATCCATCTTTTATTCCTTTTTCCCCCTTGTTTCGACTCTGAGTATCGCCCTGATATTTATGGGATTGATTTCGTTTGCTTTGGGGGGTTTTACGAAGCTCGTGTTTAATGGACTTGTGGTGTTTGGAGTTGAAATCGACCATAACAATGCTTATTTTATGCCGGTGGTTGTCTTAATCACGGCTGTGTTGGTTGGCTTGTTGGTTTTCTTGAACGTCGAATTGTACTTGTGGAATGTGGTCGTTATTGTGGAATCTCAATGGGGTTTCGCCCCTCTGAAAAGAAGCTCTTATTTGGTGAAAGGGATGAGAATAGTTGCGTTTGGTATGATCATGCTCTTTGGGTTGTTGATCGGATTTTTGGGTATGTTGTGTGCAAACTTAGTGCCTCATAAAACTGGAATCAGAGGCGGGTGGGTTAGCTTGGCATTCATTTCTCAGACCGTGATTTACACTGGATTCATGACAATCTTGATGCTTTACAATGTTGCAGCAAATTCTGTCCTGTATATGTATTGCAGAGCTTTGTATGGCGAGTTGGAATTTGAGATAGCAGAAAAGTTTGCTCGAGAGTCAGTCAGCTTGCCTTTCGATGGTGGGAAGGTTCCTCATGTTGTTTATGTTGTCTAGACACTAGATGTGCTTCAGGTTAGCTGATTCTCATTGTAAATTGCTGCTTTTGGTAGAAGCTGTTGTAAGGGTTCTTACACATCTCATTCAGGATATGGGACATGTCCTTGTATAAAAGTGTTTGTAAAAACAAGTGTTGACCCCGAACCCGATTAGAACTTGTCCAATGAGGAAGGGTACCTTTGAGTGCACACTAAACACCAGCCAACATATTCCATTACAAAGTGTTGGGGAGGATTCACAAACACAGAAATAACTCAATAAATAAAGTAATCAAGAATTACCTTCCATGATTGCCTTGCAAGATCTTCAACAGCTTCAACAGGTTCAAAGCCCAAGGATCTCACAATCGTACGAATCTTCCTCTCCCGGAGGAAACCAGCCAGGCTAAAGGATTTCTTAGATTCGACAACCGTGTGACCTTGGAGGTATTTATTTTAACCTAACCCATAAATGGGCAGGCCCTCTACCACATAACTTTATGGATATTCAAGCCATAAGTGTTTGAATAGGGGTAGACCGGATTCCATTTTTTTTACATTCTTGGCAATGGCGCACGTTGTTGACGGCATCTTGCAACATAGTTGGCCAATAGAAACCATGAAGGCCAGCCTTGGTCACGAGGGATTGTCCTCCAATATTGCTTGCTCCTTCCTCTTTGTGTAATTCTTCTAGAAGTGGCTGTATATGTGTGGAGGTGATACAGTGGAGGAACGGTCCTTTGAAGTTGCGTTTGTACAACATACCATCTATGAGGGTGAACCTGGAGTCTCGGAGCCGTAATTGGCAAAATTCTAGTTTATCTAGTTGTACCGTCCTTTCTTTCAAGTACCAGAGCAAATGTGTCCTCCAATCATTTTGCTCTAATGTCATAATGGTCTTGCCTGGGTGAGGTTCTGAAATCGCCGAGTTTCATTGAACTAATCCTGGATTGTCTCCTTATCTTCCACTTCCAAATGGGATGCGAGTTTGGATAGGGTGTCATCCTTTGTATTTTGGGATCGTGGGATCTTGCGTAGTTCAAATTGTGAGAATCTTTGGGTCCGTTCTTTGAATTTTTTCAAGTATCAAAGCATGGTTGCCTCATGACCTTCATATGTTTCAGTATATTGTCCGAACACCAATTGTGAATCGGTATGAGCAATGAGATATTTCACCCCGTGTTGAATGGCCACCTCGAGACCTAAAATTAGAGCACCGTATTCAGCGGTATTATTTGTGACTGTGAAATCCAGGAGGGTTGCAATCTTGAGGGTCTCCCCTTTGTTTTCTTGTAGAAGGATTCTGATACCACCTTTTTTAGAGGCGACAGAGCCATCTATATGGAGTGTCCAAGTTAATTCTTCCTTCGAGGCCCGTGTAGTTTCTGTAATGAAATCGATTGGTACTTGGGATTTTTGTGAGTTGCGAGGCATGTATGTGATGTCGTGCTCGCTTAACTCGATCGCCCATTCTTTTGAGTCGCTCGGAAGCATCAGGTTTAGTTAAGACTTGTCGCAATGGTTGATTGGTAAGTACAACAATCGGGTGTGATTGGAAATATGGGCATAATCTTCTTGCAGCGGTGATCAGAGATAGAGTGAGTTTTTCAATCTCCAGGTACCTCACTTCGGCATCCCGTAAGATTTTGCTAACATAGTAGACAGGCCGATGTGTATTCTTTTCCTCTTGGGCTAAGACCGCACTAACTACTTCACAGAGACTGCCATATAAATGAACAAAGTTTCTTGATGTCATGGGGTAGCTAGAATTTGGGGGGATTTCAGGTAGTCTTTTAGGTTCTGGAAAGCTCAAGAGCATTCTTCCGTCTATTCAAAAAAAATTCTCCTTTGGATTGCTTTAAAGAACGGAAGTCCTTTTTCTCCCAGCTAGGAGATGAATCATCTTAAGGAAGCCATTCTTCCTATGAGAGATTGCACTTCTTTGAGATTGGGGGGGGGGGGGGGGGAGCCA
>JAOWBN010202798.1:0-14603 GCA_028565015.1 Pinguicula moranensis | reverse complement strand
ATCATGGAGAATAATTCAACAGCTTCTTGACCTTTACCGCTCCTACCATAAGCAGACATCATGGAAGTCCATGAAATGATATCCCTGATCAGCATCTCATCAAACACCTGCCTTGCTTCAAGTAAGCATCCACACTTGGCATACATATCAATTAACGCATTTTCTAGTGACAAGTTCGGCTGCAGGCCCTTCAATTTAACATATTCATGAATATGCTTTCCTAGTGACACAGCAGAAAGATCACCACAAGCAGGAAGAATACTAGCTAAAGTAACTGCATCTGGATCCATACCACGAGCTTCCATTTGTGAGTAAAGGCCTACTGCCTCACTAGACATCGAATTATTTGCATACATAGCAATCATTACATTCCACGCGACTAATTCCTGTTTGCCAATATTTGAGAACATTTCCTTCACAAAACTAACATTTTCTGAACTAGTATTTGTCACAGCTGGTAAGAGACTGGCCATTGTGCCAGGATCAGGTTTCACAACTAACAACTCCATTTCTTTACAAACCTCCAGTGCTTCATCAAATCGCCCATTCTGTGCATAACCCGCTACCATAGAGTTCCATGAAACAATATCCCTATATGGCATTTCATCCAGAAATCGTCTTGCCTCTATCAAATTGCCACATTTCCCATACATTGCTATGAGACCATTGCCAGTAAAGGGGGTCAAATCAAGACCCATTTTCAGAGCAGGGCAATGTATTTGCAAACCAAAATTCAAATTATTTGATGCTGAGCAGGCTTTCAGAATACAAGGCATTGTGTAATGATCTGGGTTGACGCCAGAGACTATCATACTTTTATACATCAAAATTGCATGTTTATAAATGTGATTAGTCACATAACTTCGGATCATGACATTACAAATAACAGTATTTCTCTCAGGAGTTCGATCGAACACCTTGCGGGACATGTCTGGTTTTCCACGCGCTGAATAAGCCCGCATCAATTTGACGGCGACGGACATGTCTGAGCATAAATTAGGATCACAAACAACCCTTGAATGGAGTTTTTCAAGTGTTCGGATATCTGGGCTATTATCTAACATCTGAATGCTGAAAATCTCCGTGTTTTGTATGGGAGTCAATAAATGGAGGGAGAGTCCTCTCGCGCTTTTCATGGGTTTCATGAGTGAAAAGAAGCTTCTGAAAACATTGTTCACAACTCTTCAAATTAGTCAACAAATTTCACCCTTACATTACAAAAGAAATATTGTTCAAGTAGGCAAACAGCGGCGGATGGCCCGACGCCATGGTGGTCCAACCAGGGGTGGAACCAAAAATGAATTGAGGTGAATAAAAAACAATTTGGTTTGAGCTGAGCGAGTTAGGTCGGTCGATTTAAACTTCCATGCAACTTGTTATTCAAAAAATAAGAAAAATAATATAACAATGATCCAAAATAAAAAGACTAAAAAAAAAAATTCAACAAGTAAACATTGTCAGTGTTTACCTATACAATCAAAAATTTTAAAAAAATAACTTGAGAATTTCCCTTTTAAAATATGAATTAATCATATTCTCAATGTACAAACTTTAAAGGTTTAAACATAGAGAACGATACACAAAAAATAGCAAAGAAAAAGAAGAATGACTACAATAACATTGTCGGTCAAATTTCAACCTTACAACCAGTATTGTCAATGGTACTGCATAATCTAGTTTTTAGTTGTCTGTTATACTGCATTGTCAATGGACATATAACATAAATTAAACATCTCACCGAAACAATTAAAATTATTCAATTAAACATCAAACTGAAGCTAGTTAGATCATCCAGACTGAAAATTGTTCAATAGATAATGAAATTCAGTCCCTTCAGTCTCAATAACAACCATTAACTCGTAAATCATGAATGCTTAAACCTCGCCAAAAGCAACAGAGGGATTATTGTATTAGACCAAAGGCAATTAACACTAAAATTGAGACAATTAATACAACCAAAGCAAGTAACTCTAGATTACCCCTAAAACTGATCAAATAAACATAAAATTAACCCTCCTCCAAATAGAGGAATTGTTAATAAGTCCTAAACATTAAACTGAGGCAATTAACCAAATATAGCATCAAACCAAGATACATGTTAATTGTGCTGCCAAGTCGGTTTCTATTTGCAACTTAAAGAAGTTGAACAATGAAGTGTACCTTCGTATCCTTCAATACCATATTATTTAATTATTAACAGTCCACACAATATTAATATGCTGAAGTTGGGTGAATGAGATAATATATGGACAAGGGAACAGAAAAGAAGGGGACGGAAACCAAATGCTCTCGAGGCTTCCTCAAGTTACCGTCACAAGCTGTGTCACTCATATCGTATACGTCACAAGTACTACTTGTGAAACAAAAGGCCAACAACAACTAAAAACTTCAATCATCGTTCATTCCTAAATTTATCCAAAACTCGAAACCCTAATGACGAAACCCCTAATTACACACCAAAAATTACTTGTAATTAAACATCAATACAGAAAATCCATAAAAAAAAAAGGTTAATTAGACATAAATTCGGTGACTCTGAGACATTACATACCCAAAACACGAAAATGTAATCCAACAACAAAAACTACGGTTGAGACTCAGAGTGTATGTCACCCAAAAACTGTACCCTTACCTAACAAGAAGCAGTGGAGGAGACAAATCCAACTCTCTCCGGAAGAAGACACGACGTTCAGTTCCTGGTGCCTGCCTCGCGATGACGCGAACGAAGAAAATCGCGGACATCAGTCCGCGAGTTACATTTCATATTTATACATGTAAACGTATTTATTTTCTGGGGATCAAAGTGCAAACATTTTAGGGACTAATCAGCACAAATAAAAAATTATTACAAGTATAAAAAATAAATTTTATAATCTTGGGTTAGCCGGTGCGGATTAAAAAAAATTGAGTGGTGGTTTTTTTCCGATTTAAACAAAATGTCGGATCGGTTAAAATTTGGTACGATTGGGTATACGAGAAAACTTATATTAAATAAGTATTAATTTATTAGAATTATATTAAATAATTATACAAATATAATAAAAAATTATTTAAAATACAATAAAAATTTTAAAAAATCAAAGCAAGTCGAATCACCCAATTTTGTTGACCACCAGGAAATTATTAAATTATAAAAAAAATATATGTTAAAGAATTATAAAAATTATATTAAAATTTTACCCGAAAACATGCAAAAATAAAGGCTTATTAGAATTGATAAAATGTTATAGAGGCTTTTATAGTGTAGTGGTTAGACCTTTGAACTTTGCATCTAGCAAGTTAGATTCAATTCCCAATAAAACCTTAATTTCAGCTTTTGATTTTAAAAAAAAATTGATAAAGTGTGTGGCAAGGGAAATCGAACCCATAATCATTACATTAAAACCCTTGCACTATACATACTTATCTAAACTAACCTTATGTATTACCACAAAACAAATATAATTACAATATTATGGGGATCAAACTGAAAAAATAAAAATAAAATTATATATATTATTTTTATTTCTTAAAATTCTGGGGGCATATCCCCTTTGGTCCCCCTGTTCTGCTCCTGGCCAGTGGCCATGCTCCCTGGTCCTCCTCTATATCAGACACCACCTATTTATCAACCATTTTTGTGTCGAGACAACATGTTTGTGGATCGTTCCGCGTTGTGCCGACCCATACTTTAATTTGGCATGCTCGGTACAGTAGATTCATTTTTTACATTTTTTTTAAATTATTATTTAAAATTAAAAAAGATCGATATGCCTTAATATGAGGCCAAGATCATGCTGGCCTGCTAACAAATTATGTTGGAATGGCAAAGCCATTTTCTCCAGCACACGTGGCTACCTCTAGGTTACATGACTAACTTGTTTTTTTTGAGGATTTTCTACCCACATACATATCAAGATTCGATCTTGAATCAACCCTATGAATGTTTTATTGGTAATCGCCAACGACCAACGCTGCAATAATTTTGGAAGCCCAATTTCTTGTTTGAGACAATAAAAGATGATCTATCTATATCCTAATTTTTATGTATAAGTGTATACTATTAAAAGAACAATTGTAAGATATTCATATTATACAATTATTCTCAATTTTCTGAATTGATGACTCAAGGAGCCTTACTAACAATGGAGGCTTAGGCCTCCACCCACAGCAGCCTGGATCTAGCCACTGACGGCTTATCATATCTTGGATTGGAGCCATCATTTATTTCTTAACAAACATAAACTATGACTTAGATTCTATTATTACCACAATCATGAGTTTTCGTGCGCATACTCCCTTTAAACAACCACGAACCAACATTTAACAATCCAACTATTACGTTAATGGAGTCGTCTCTCTCTCGGACTCCCCTAGCCCAATCGACCATCTGCATTAAAATCCTCATTGAAGTTGAAGTAACAGTAGTTGAAGGTGTACTCCTAAGTCCTGAGTTGTCACCACATGCTCAGACCCACATTTCCCGCACCATCACTACCCATTATCCACATGAATTTACTAAATAAACAACACTCTTCATAAGCATTTGCAGTTTGTTGCTGTTCTGGAAGACACCCACAATCATTTATTCCTCACTCACCCAGATTCAAGTTTCCCCTTTTGGAGTTGTACATCGATGGGTGTGGCTTTTGAGGTCAGATTTTATTTCTTAGCTGAAAACTCGATGGTATTTACAAGTTTGCGACGATTTCTCTATCAAATCAATGGAAGTGGATGAAATTTTCGAAATGCAGTAGTTATTTTATAATTCTCGTGTTTCTTGTTTCGATGCTTGGCTAGATCAGTAGTGCCTACCACTCTCAAATGGATGGTCAAATGGAAATGGTCAACCGAAGTTTAGGAAACTTGTTGCGATGATTGGCCAGATCAAAGCCCAAACAATGGGACATGGCATTAGCTTAAGCCGAGTTCTCCTATAACCATTTGAAGAATGGGACTATGGGACTAAGCCCTTTTGAGGTGGTTTGTGGTCTTAACGCCTCAGGCATGCTGATTTAACCCCCACACCTCAAGTTGGTCGATATAGCCCCAATGCCGAGGAGATGGCCAAGCATCTTAGGGGTATCCATGCCCATGTCCATGGAAACATCACCAAGAACAATGAGCAATACAAGGCTCATGCGGATGCTCGAAGAAAAAAAAGGGTGGTATTCAATGTTGGCGACCAAGTTTGGGTCGTGCTTACTTGAGACCGAGTCCCTAACAGCGAGTATAACAAACTTGGCGATCGAAAGATAGGGATGTTCGAAGTGATGGAGAGGATCAACGACAACCATATCGCCTTAGGTTCCCGAGCCATTTAAAGACCTCAGACATATTCAATTTCAAGTATTTGAGTCCTTGCAACTTGAACTCGAGGGCGAGTTCTTTCCACCCCGGGGAAGCTGATGCAGGAACATACAACATACCCGAGCCATTTGAGATTTCGGACATGGATGAGGCAACCTTCTCTGACTTGGAGGACTTGGCCTATCATGAGCGCAGGGACAAAGCCAAGGAAAGATGGTAGCGAATGCATTAAGAATCATGCCAAGCGCACAGGAGAATGGATAGTGGCCCGAGGAGAATGTGCACGCGACCGATATGACACCTTGTAGCATTTTTGTTGTCATTTTTTTGTGCCATTTTTTATTTAATAAGTCCAACCGATTTGTAAGGTCTGTTTGAGTTCGTGGGTACTAATTTGGACCCAAAATGCTCGAGCACAAAACCCTTGGGTTCGTCCGAAGTAGGTCCTAGTTTTATAGTGTGCACGGTAGGATGGTCAAGGGGGATGTCTCGACATGGTGCAGGCATGTCCCTATTATTCAGGGCACATTATAGCATGTTAGGGATGGCATTGGACAATACTTTGTCCTGGTCTTGGCCAAATGGCACAAGCCAAGAATAGCGGATCATGGAACTAGTCCATGACCCCTCAGCTAGTGTCCGAGAAAAAGGGGCCGAGTGTTGGAGTTCTTTGCCTATAAAAGGCTTGACTGAGAAGTTATGTAACCATTCATTACTCGACGTATAAATAGCTTTTAGAGTTTGGATAATCCTTGTGAGTTTTTGTGCAAGCATACTCTTTGATTTCGTCCAAATTACCCATGTGCACGTGTGTGTCTTTGCCCCTAGAATTATCACAATTCTAGCTCTGGCATCAGTAGTCACCTTGGCCTGATCAACAAACAGATCATCGATGAAGATGATGTACCGAATGAAGGATACTTGAGGTACGAAAAACGTGCACTTGTGGTTGGCACAATAAAACTGTTCTTAGAACGAGGTGGCCAAAACTACTTGAAGGTACTGCTAATATTCCTCTGTACTTTGACTATACATCAAAATATCATCAAAATATACTACAAACACAAATGCCAATTAAGGGTCAGAGTACCCGGTTCATGATATGCATAAAGGTGCTTAGTATGTTTGAGAGGACAAAGGGCATCACGAGCCGTTCATATAGCCCTTCTCGTGTTTTAAAGGTTCTTTTCCATTCGTCTTTGGATCGTATCCTGACTTGATGATAATCGCTTTTGAGGTCAAGCTTGGAGAATATGCTTGCCCCATGAAGTTGGTCCAACAAAATGTGGAATGGTAAAGTGGTACCTGATCAGGATTTTGTTGATCGTCCTACTGTCCACACACAATCTCCATTCTCCTTCTATCTTTGGTATGAGGAGGTATGTAACAGAATAAAGGCTGAGTCTCTCCATGAGTTGCCCTGTGCAAAGAAGCTCCCTGACCTGCCTATGAAGTTTATCGTGTTCATAAGGACTCATACAATAATGTGGGCGAGTAGGGAACGCGGCCCCAGGCTTGAGATCAATATAGTGCTAAATCTCTCAAATGGGTGGGAGGCCCGCTGGTAAATCCTTCGGAAACACATCCTGGAATTCCTCAACAAGCTGGATGGCAGTCTTAGGGTGAGTTGTTGTCTGTATGGCATCCTTGCCTATAAGTAAATAAGTGACAGGGTCTTCCAGGAGTTCACTAATATACCTTTCTAAGCTCAGCATTTTTGGTTGATTAGTGGATGTGGTAGCCTCAGGACATCTCGGAGCCAGAGAAATTTTGATGCCCTCAAAGATAAAGTTAGTGCATGTCAATCGAACTGCCACGGTCGACCCAGTAGTAGATGGCACACATCTATCTCAATAATATCATACCACTCAACATCCTTGTATCGCTATTCAACAGAGAAAAAAATCTGTGCGCGTTCTTTGACTATGCATTTGCTGCCATGTTACAACCACGCAAGCTTGTAAGGGTGCGGGTGGATCTCTATGGCCATGCCTAGTTTGGTCACGGCGTCCCACAAGATTATCTTTTTGGAGTGCCTACTATCGACAATGAATCGGGAAACTTCGTCTGCAATTGTGCAGGTTGAATAGAATAGCTCATGTCACCGCCAATTGCTATCAAGGGTGCAAGGAGCTAGGCAGGCGTGGTGGACTACTAAGCTGACTCTCGTATCTCCAACCGCAACTTCTTCATGTATCTCATCATAAATTAGATTTGTCAAGATGTCAAACATTGGTGTTTCCGTGTCAGTGTCCTCTGGTTCAACCAACATTGCGCTCTTTCCGTCACGGCGATAGTCAGATTGTTTGTTGCTCGGCTTGCCACAACTGAAACACTTCATCGTTGTGCTTCCCCTGGCTTTGTGGATGCTCGGCTCAATTGTCTTTCCACCACGAGTGTTCGCTGGTACTCTACTGCTACTATCAGAGGGTCAAAGAGGCTCACTGTTTCTTAGATTTGGATGCGCAAGTCACAAATGTAGCGACCGACGAGTTGTTCTTCAGTTTCTAGCAAGTCTTCTTGTGCGATTAGGTCATAGAATTCATTGGTATGCTCATCCATGGACCTTATATTCTGCCGCAACCCTTGCAGACGTTGTGTCAATAGGCATTGATCGCCTGGAAAGAAGGTGGCTCGCATTTGCTTCTTCATTCTCACCCATGCCACAATCTTTGGTTTTTTGAATCGTTGTTGGTTCAATTTGACTTGATGCCACCAGGCAAGGGCACGACCTCGCAACCGAGTAGCTACAAAAGGGATCTTCTTGGATGAGGGGAGGTCCTTGAAGTCAAATACTTGTTCGACAATATGAAGCCAATCAACAATCTTTTTAGGCTGTAGGAGACCATGAAATTTGGGGAACTCAGTTCGCAAATTGGCGGCCCAACGATGGTTCTCTACTATGGCCAGTGGGGTTTCTGCATCCTCCTTTCCAAATGGGTTGTATGACACTTCTTCATCCTGATGGGTGGGCGGAACACGTCCTCCAACTTGGAATTCTTCGAATCTCTGGTAGATGTCCTCAAACATGGGGGCAATGCGCTGCTCAAATAGTTGAGCGATAACATCTCTAACTTCTGCCTGTACTTTCGCCTGAATTCTCCGCTCCGGGACCTCATTTGGGCATGGAAAGAGGGGTCATTGGGGTTGCTGTCCGGGGTATTTTGGAGGCATGGCATTGCCTAGTTTCTGATACCAACTGTTGCAACCCAAGGATTACAACAAAGTAAACGACTCTGTTTTTCTAACTAAGAAACAGAGAAAATGGGATTCTGCAATTCAATTTGAATTAACAGAGATGAACTTGAACACGAATTCAACAAAAGGGAAAACTTCAAATCAAAACAATTGCTTGTTACACAAATGAACTGCTTACTTATAGAAGCAAGTTCAGTAGCCAAAATAGAGTATCTTAATGGAGCAAACTAACATTAAAAACACACCTTGAAACTAGGAGAAAATACAATAATAAAGGAAAGGAGGTGTCTGGGGAGAATCACGCATGTGTCTTGAAGAGAGTCGTGTTCATTGTAAATGGTCGTGCTTTTCCCTTAATGCTTCTGGCACCTTTCTTTAATGCACTTGGCCTTTTCTCTGCGGCGTTCATCCACACACCACAAATCATCACTTAACATCATTATTTGGGAGTCCTATGGTGGTACTCGCTAGAGTAGAATGTGCCGAACATCGGCAAAAATTGCTTGGAACACCGAAAACCACGACGGAAAAATGTAGATCCCGTCGAATTCAGGCCAAATTTCAACAAACGGCTTAGACTAGTGTGTCGCAGAAGACGAGAAAATTCTGACAGTACCCTAGGCGACAAAGGAGGCGGGCGATTAGGTTTTAGGCTTTAATACCATAAATTTTTTAGAGTGAATAACAAATATGATTCTTATATTAGGGTTTCCAACTACTAGAGTTTATATACTACTCTACTTAGGCCAATGCCACTACAAACATAAAACCCAACAACAATCATGATAACAGAGTTATCTCAATTAGATTTTGCCTGCAATTTGACTCACAGGTATCATACCGAAAAATAATCAAAGTCGATTGTCCGACCTTCAAATTTTGAGTATGAGATCCAATAGTTTTAGGGTATGTTTGGTACTGGGTATGTGGGTGGATTATGTGGGACAAAGGATGGTTTCCGACTATGCCCAGCATTTGGTGCCCACACACCAAATCTCGCTCGACCCGGGATTATAGCAAATTTTGTCTGTCTTTTTTGTTCGCCCAAAATTGGATGGATTTTGCAGCCCACGAGTCGTTCGTAATAGCATATTACTAAACTACCCCATCTATTCATTTAATTTACCTCATTACCTTGCATAAAAGGGAAGGGTGAAACCCCTATTGCCAAACACTCGGCGCACTCTTCTCCCATGTTCTTCTGCGAAATCCGCTCATCCGTGAATGATTCAGGAATCCAATGTGTTCAGGTTTATGTTCTTCCTCTCTCCTCCTCTCTGCACACAATCACGCACTAGTAATTGCCCTTCAATTGCCACTCTTGCCTCACTATTGTTTTTTGGGTGCATTCAGATCCAGTGTTCTAGGGTTGCTTGGATACTACATTCTCTAGGTTAGGGCACTACTTAGGGTTTCTCTTTATGAATAATGTTGCATTTGTCCTCAACTTAATAAATACTCTATTGTATTTACCCTGTCCATTCAATTGATTGGGAGTTTTCTTTTTCTATACTTTTCTGATGCATTTGCCCATATACATGGCCTCTGTTTCATTAAGTTTTCGAACTATTTCCACCTAGAGTAGCATGTTGTATTTCTATTTTTCTTTAATAACCTGTACAATATTTGCCCGTATAGAATTGTTTGGGATTTTTCTGCCATCCATGCTTGGGATTTTTATGCCATCAAAATAAAAGAATGTTTGCCCGTATAGAATTTCTATTTTATGTTTGGGATAAAGTACAATTTTTTGAAGTATAGAATTGCTTGGGATTTTTCAGTCATCTAAACTTTTCTGTCATCTATGCTTGGGATTTTTATGCCATCAAAATAAAAGAATGTATGCCCGCATAGAATTGTTATTTTATGTTTGGGATAAAGTACAAAGTTATGAAATATTGAATTGCTTGGAATTTTCTGCCATCCATATTTTCAGTCATCCATGCTTGGGATTTTTATGTCATTCATACACAACCTGTGTTTCATCAATTTTTGGAAGTATTTTCACCAGAGTAGTCATGTTGTGTTTCTTTTTTGCTTAATCATCCGGACAATTTTTGGAACAATATTTGCCTTAATAACTTGTTTTATCAATTTTTGGAACTATTTCCACATAAAAAATAGTTTAATAACCTATTTCATCAAGATTATCATGATTTCATCCATATTTGGAACTGTTTAGGGTATAGGGTATGACTAGCATAGTATAACCTCTACGATAAACTGGTTGCATGTTGCAACACTCTTCGTTTGTGTAAGATTGTTTCTTCTTCATTAATAATTCACATTGTTTTTGTACATGTAGGGATGTGTGAGTGCATTGGATGACACCTACGTACCAGTGCACATTCAATCAGAAGACAAACCACGTTACCAAACAAGAAAAGGGCATTTAGAAACTAATGTCCTCAGACTCTGTGATACACAAGGACGGTTTATCTATATGTTAGCTGTTTGAGAGGGATCAACTGTCGATGGTCGTGTCTTGCGGGACGCACTAACTCTTCCAAATGGAATTTGGGTAGAAAATGTCTAACACACTATTGGATGCTTATTCAACCGCGTAGCAAGCCCGATGAAACCTTCTCCATTTGTAGTTGTTGTTTCTATTTGTTTGATGTTGTGATTGTACTTCATTTGATTATGCCAACACCTTCTTTATCCTTGTCTAAACATTAGTTTACCGCCATTTGATTGTACAACTTTGTGCTCTTTATTTGAACATGTGTTAACTTCATTTCAATATATGAACTTTGCTCTTTGTTTAAACATCTGTTTACTTCATTTAACTATATACCTTTTGTTTTTTTTACATTTTTTGTTTATGTTGTTTGCGCCTGAGCCATTGTTAATATCCTCACTTAATACACTGTCAAACACCTCCCAACATAACAATATCCATTGTTAATACATTGTCAAACACTTCCCAGTATCACAATATTCATTCTTAATACACAACATCCTCAAAACAACCATTTTTAATACATTTCACTTGCCTACCAGAAGGAAGTATTGTTTGCTTATCAAGGGACTACCATATCAAGGGTCTGCCATATCATGGGAACCACTAGCACATTGAAAACATAGAAGATAACAATTAAAATCATAGGAAAACAAACATACAAGAAGCCAATCTTAAAAACAAGGCAAAAAGTCAAACATTATGTCAAAAGTATCAAACTGTTGTGAAGTATATGATAATAACAATATAAAGAATAATAGATATCCAGAATATCACTTCTCTTCTCCAAAAAGGAATTCTACACTTTTCTCTACAAATATTCTCACTTTGATTCCCTGCAATTTTTCTTCAAAACTCATAGATGATTTCTCTATGGCTTCATAGCCTGTTTATAGACAAATAAGAACACATCATTTTCTCCACTTGTTGCTTCTTCATTAATGGGATGACATGTTATGATATTTATTCACAATACTCCCCCTTGAATATCTATCATGTCTCTTTAAGAACCTTATCATATCCTGGTAGCTCAAGTGGTGAGCAACTAAACCTCATAACTATGAGGTCCAGGGATCGATACCTGCCTAGGTCGCAAAACGGAAATGACCTCTTTGTATAATTATAAGGGTAAGGCCGCGTACATCGGACCCCCCAGACCCCAACTTAGTTGGGAATATACTGGGTAAAGTTGCTTTTTTTTCTCTTTAAAAACCTTATTAAGAAAAATTCTAGTGGGAAAAAATCCTAGAGAAAGAAAATAGTACATGATTTCTTAGCTCACCCTGTTGTACACATTCTTGAGCTTCCTCATTCTAATCCCTTTGACCAATTTTTCAAAAATTGCAGTAGGTAGTGATTTGGTGAACAAATATGTCAGATTAGCACTTGATCGAATTTGTTAGATATGATGTTACCCTTTTCTTGAAGGTCAAGTGTAAAGAAATATTTGGGTGATATATGCTTCGCTCTATCCCATTTAATGAAACATTGTTTCAATTGAGCAATGCAAGCTGCATTATCTTCATAAAGAACAGTTGGGATGTTCTTCTTGGTATTCAAGCCATACATTCTATAAATATGCTGGTTATAGTCCCTAGCCAAATGTATTCACGACTTGCTTCATGAATTGCAATGATTTCTGTATGGTTGGAGGAAGTAGTGACTAATATTTGTTTAACAAAATACCACAAAATAGCTATATCTCCATAGGTAAATAGATAACCCGTTTGAGATATAGCTTTGTGTGGATCTGATAAATATCCATCATCATCATAAACAATTAATTCTGGGTTACATACATTGGGATAATATAAACCCATATCCATTGTTCCTCGAAGATACCAAAAAGCGTGTTTGATTCCATTCCAATGTCTTCTAATTGGAGAAGAACTATATCTTGCTAGTAAATTTACTGCAAATGATATGCCAGGTCTTGTATTACTAGCAAGATACATTAGTGCTCCAATTGCACTGAGATATGGTACTTCAAGACCAAGAAGTTCTTCACCATTTTCATGAGGCTGAAATGAATCCTTTTTCACATCAAGTGATCTTACCACCATTGGTGTACTTAATGGATGTGCTTCATCCATATAAAATCTTTTGAGTACTTTTTCCGAATAATTTGATTGATACACAAAAATTCCTTCTGCTAAGTGCTCAATTTGGAGATCTAAACACAATTTTATTTTTCCAAGGTCTTTCATTTCAAATTATTTCTTCAAACAAGCTACTGCCTCTGATAACTTTTCAGGAGTTCCAATAATATTTAAGTCATCTACATAGATAGCAATGGTGACGAGTTCTGATCTAGATCTCTTTATAAACACACATGGGCATATTGGATCATTTTTATAGTCTGCTTTTAATAGGTATGTGCTCAAACAATTGAATCACATACGTTCGTTGTTTCAGTCCATATAGAGATTTATTTAGTTTGATCGAATAAATCTTTCGAAAGTTAGAACTTTGTGCTTCAGGTACTTTAAACCCTTCAAGGATTTTCATAAAGATATTATTTTCTAGTGAGCAATATAAATAGGTTGTCATTACATCCATTAGTCGCATCTCAAGTTTTTCATGAATTGTCAGACTTATCAAATAACAAAATGTGATTGCATCCATCACAGGAGAATAAGTCTCTTCATAATCAATGCCTGGTGTTTGGGTATAACCTTGCACGACAAGCCGTGCATTATATCTCACGATTTCATTCTTCTCATTTCTTTTTCGCACAAATACCCATTTTATATCCGACTGGTTTATACCTTTTGATATAAGGACTATTGGTCCAAAAACTTCACATTTCTCTAAAGAAAGGAGCTCTGAAGCAATTTCTTTTTTTCCATTTTGGCCAATAATGTCTGTGCTTACATTCCTCCATAGATGTAGGTTCAATATCATCGTTCTCTTTTATTATATCGCATTCTATATTATAAACAAAAATATCGTCGACGTTTGTTTCATCTTGGTTCCAACCTTTTCCCGTTATGACATAATTTATGGAGATCTCCTCATTTTTAGGTACCTGAATTTCTTCATTTATGTTGTTTGCCTCTTTTAGAGTATTAAAAATCTCTGCTGAAAATTTTATTTCCTCTTCTGGACCATTCTTTATGTTTGCTCCTTTCCTTTTTCAATGATTTTTATCTTTGGAACCGATTGGTTTTCCACGCTTCATGTGTGAGTTAGACTCATTTGCTCTAAATATTTGTCCCTCTAGGACATTAAGTTTAATTGTAGCATTAACACCTGGTATATGTGACTTGGTTACCGTCTTCAGGTCGATAAGCGCATCAGGCAATTGATTTGCTAAATTTTGCAAATGAATAATCTTTTGAATTTCAAGTTCACATTGTCGAGAATGAGGGTCAAAATGTGATAGAGAAGATTCATGCTAGGATATTGTCTTTTGTAACTGTTTATTTTCTCCCCCCTAATGTTGGAAAAATTGATTCATCAAAATGACAATCAGCAAATCTTGCTGTGAATGAATCCAAATATTCTTCGATGGTAAACATTTGGTGTTTGACCATAAACCATTTGCATCGCAGAGAAATTATTATAACTTGTTGGTCTAATACGAATAAGTATTGTAGCATGCACAATTGCATCTCCCCAAGCAGATCCGGGGAGTTTAAAATGCATAAGCATT
>JAOWBN010202788.1:0-14603 GCA_028565015.1 Pinguicula moranensis | reverse complement strand
GTGTCTATGTTTGCTCCTTTTATTTTTCTAGGATTTTTATCTTTGGAATCGATTGATCTTCCACACTTTATGATGTGATTTAGACTCGTTTGCTGTAAAAATTTGTCATTCTGGGACATTAAGTCTAACTGGAGCATATACAGCTAGTATATGAGACTTGGTTACCTTCTTCTGGTAGGTAAATGCATCTGGACTAAATTTTACAAATAAACAATTTTTTGAACTTTAAGTTCACATTGTCGATAACGGGGAAGAAAATATGATAGTAAATATTCATGGCAGGATATTATTTTTTCAGTTGTTTATTTTCTCCCCCTAATGTTGAAAAAATTGATTTATCAATATGCAATCAGCAAATATTGTTGTAAATAAATCTCCAGTTAATGGTTCTAAATATTTAATTATTGAGGGAGATTCATATCTAATATATATTTTCATTCTCCTTTGATGACCCATCTTCATGCATTGTGGAGGACCAATTGGTACAAATACAGTACATCGAAATATTCTTAAACGAAAAATGTTTGGTTCTTAACCATAACCATTTGCATCGGGGAGAAATTATTATAATTTATTCTTCTGATACAAATAATTATTGTTGCATGCAAAATAGCATGTCTTCAAGTAGATACGGGGATTTTAGGCATAAGCATTGGCTTTGTAATTATTTAGAGGTGTTTAATAAATGATTTAGCCAAACAATTTTGTGTATGAAATGTGCAACAGAATGTTCAGTGGTTATCTCAACTGACATACAATAGTCATTGGAGATTTGTGATAAAAATTCACCAGCATAATCTAGGTGAATTATTTTTATGGAAAATCAGGGAATAGAGCTCACAAACTAATTATTTGTGCAAGTAATCTTGCAAAAACTAAATTACGAATAGATAATAAGCACACATGCAACAATCTAGTTGATACATCAATTAGAACCATAAAATATCTAAATGGTATGTATGGTGTGTGTGTGTGTAGATCCACGTATATCTCACTAAATTCTTTCAAAAAATGTATGCGTTTCATACCCAACTTTATTTAATAAATGCCTTGTAATAAGTTTTCCTTGAGAGCAAGCAGCACATAAAAATTCATTAGTTTGAAAATTTTTCTTTTTTTTTTCCATTGAATGACCACATAAATTTTTATAATTTTTCGCATCATAAATGATTCGGGATGATCCAATTGGTCATGAAAAACTTTGAAAATTTTAGAAGTTTTTAGACTTTCAACATCATAAACTTTAACCATTTTTATTGTTGTGTAATACAATTCAGAGGACATTACGAGTTATCTTTTAATATGCGTTTGTTACTCGAAATAATTGATGTAATGCATAAGTATTTTTCATCTTTCACTCATGGTCTCAATATGATATCCATTTCGGCGAATATCTTTGAAACTCAATAAATTTCGTTGACACTTAGATGATGATAAAGTATCATCAATTGTAATATTTTCCTCTTGTGATAGTACAATTTGTACTCTTCCAGAGCATTTAATTAATTTTGTACCAATATATTGTATTAACATATACTTCTCTTGTAGATAAAAAATCAAAATATTTTTTTATTGTTGAGTATGTTGTGAATTGTTGCATTGTTTGCGAGACATGCATCTTCTTTATTTGATTTGAATAAATTCATAGTTATCTTCAATAAATAAGTAAAATGAATAAATAATAAATAAAATCAAACTTATAATAAAGTAACGATTACATAATAAATAAAGCATAAAATTGATAACTAAATAAAAGACAAAACAAAACTTAATTATTTTTGCCTCTATAGTATAAGATCGAGGTGGATAAGGAAATCAACAATATTTAAATGTGTCACATCAAATTTGTCATGAAGGAAATTATTTTAAACAAAATTTATCTCTTCATCCGGCATTATATTTTGAAATGTTTGTCTCTGCATTTTTCCCTTTAACTTTTGAAGCTTGATAAAATTCTGCAAGGTGCTTAGGCGTGTGACAAGTACGGGCCCAACGATTGTTCATCCCACATTTATAGCAAATATTTTCTACATTCTTGTTTTCACGAGATTATTTGTTGCGACCTTGCAGATTTTTATTTCTCTCATTTTTTGTGGTTATTTGTATTATTGGGATTATTGCGGAGAGAATAAGGATGGGTTTTTTTTTATTTTCATGTCCACGACCACGGCGGTGGCCTTGGTTAAATTGGGGTGTGATTGATGTTTTTTTATTAGTAATTCGTTATTTTGTTCAACCACAATAAGACACGAAATCAGCTCGTAGTACTTTTTAAAACTCTTTTCACGATATTATGTTGCATGAGCATATTAGTGACACGAAAAGTAGAGAATATTTCTCTAATATGTCCTCATCGGCAATCTTTTCACCACATAACTTCAGTTGAGAACTGATTTTGAACATGATAGAATTGTATTCGCATGCAAATTTAAAATCTTATAAGCGTAAATCCAATCAATCATAATGAATTTTTGAAAGTATCACCGTTTTTTGGTGATCATATCTCTATTTGAGATTTTTTCAAAGACCTGCAGGATCTTTTATAGTGATGTATTCTGCTTTGAGCCCCTCATCAATATGATGACGAATAAATATCATAATTTTCGCCTTATTTTGTTGAGATGTTTTATTTGCACCTTTTATGGTATCTCCGAAACACACAACATCTAGATGAATTTCAATATCAATAATCCATAACAAGTAATTTTTCTCAGTGATATCAAAAGCAACAAACTCAAATTTAGAAAAATTAGATATTATAACACTTATTGACTAAGTTTACCTCGTGCGAATAACGTATTGTAAAATTTATAATAATAACAATGTAAAGGATTATAGATATCCAGAATATTGCTTCTCTTCTCCAAAATTCTACATTCAAAAGAGAATTCTACACTTATTCTCTTGAAATATTCTTACTTTTATTCTCATCTATTTTTCTTTCAAAAACCATGACATTTCTTTATGGCTTCATAGTTTATTTATAAGCAAATAAAAATACATCATTTTTTCTATTTATTGCTTTTTCATTGATTGGATGACATGATATTCATTCACAATAATAAACTACTTTCTTTTTCTCATTTTTCTTTATTGTATTTAAACACTTGTTAAGAAAACAAAAGCTATCCAAGACAGTAGCTGCGATATCTTATGGCGCAAACATCATAAGAATTTTAAACTGTCGTCGGCCCTTTCATCAAGCATTTATCATAACTCAGCTCAAATAAAATCAACAGTAACAACCCATGTGTAAGAGAGAACATAACATACAGTTTCTTGCAACCATAGGCAAGACGGTAAAGCAAAACATTGACAAGACTTGCAACCGAGTGACAGAGTGCAACTTGTTACATTAACCCACAAACTTGGAAGAAAGCAACCAAATAACTTCACAGACTCAGAAAATGCATTAATTTTTGCCCCCGCCACCAAACAGATAACCCAAAGAAGAACCTCCACCAGGGGCAGCATGAACCTTAGTTGATGGCCGATCCTGGGAAAAAACAGTATACAATCAGATTAGATGTACAAGCATAAAAATGATCATTGAATTCTATCAAGTTGTTATTCGGATTAGTGCTGCCTTTAAACAAGCTAACCATTAAAAAACATCATGCTGTTTGACCAAGACATCTTAAGGATGTGATTCAACCTTACATTGATCATTACAATTTATATTTTTTGGCTCCCTATAGAATAACAACCAACACTCTCATACAGAAACAGGAAGGGATTCCAATGAAGACGTACCGAGATAAAGTTGCAAGTGGTTTGACCATTGAAATAATTGTTGGTTGTGCTGCTATGAATGCCAGCAGGAATCTGCTTGCTTGCATCTACTGGCTGAGGAGTGGCATTAGGTTTTGCCAGAGGTTCTTTACTTGTGGCACTGCTTTCGCTTGGAGCCGCTTCAACTTTCTCAACAGCAGGTTTTGGAGCCTCACCACTCCCAAACAAGTACCCCAATGAACTCTGGCCTCCACCACTGCTAACTCCACGGCCCATGTTGCCTGTTTATCCGCAAAAGGAAATGACAACATGATAAGAGTAAAGAAGATCAAACAAGCAGCAAACTAGTCAGTTCATACTCCTAATTTAGATGAAGAATTTCCAACATCAATCACATCCCTTTCGAAGAGTTCAAGTTCTTGTCTACATATATATAGCACTACCATTCAGCAAGAGTTTTTCATCCAACCTTAATCAGAACACAATATTCCACCTACATTTTTCAAAATCACAAAAAAAGTTCATGTCACCTTCAAGAACAGAGAAAAGCAATTTCTTTTAATCCTCCCAACAAATTGAGGAGGGCAATGAATTTCAGTCATAATTTAGCAGCCGAGACTTAACGCCCAAAGATATCCGACCAAGAACACTATATACATCACAAAAGGGACAAAGAAACTCCAATACCATAACCCAAATATCCAATTTATTATGCAAAAAAGTTCACCAAGAAAAGCTTCTCCGGAAGCAAAGACAACTAAGACAGAATAACAATCGAATTTTATCGCCATATATTCAAAAACCACGGAATCAAAAAATCAATTAAATAACTTTGATCTAACAACTGAAACAATGTTTTAATTGAACAGAAGGTTACAGACAAAGTGAGTAATCCGAGACTGAGAAGAGATGGCAAAATACCTTTGATTGTTTGAGATCTGATCTACTAGAGGAGGAAAATTTGCGCCTATATCACTGAGAGCGCAGCCATGAAAGTATTAACTGACATGAGAAGTACTATATCCAGTCGTTTATTGGCTCTTCCACTCCTAGTGGTCCTGAACGGTGCCAACTTTTGCGGTTCTTTAGTCGGTGAGTTGCGAATAAGGAGTGGAGTGAAAAAATTGGGATTGGCGAAAGAAGTTCTGTGTAGGGACAGAGCGAGTAAAATACAATATAAAACGACGAGGCCCTCACGTTGGATGGATACGTGCATGAGATATGAATATTGCATATGAGGACTCAAATATAAGTGAAATATCAAACCCGCCCTATATAATGACGTGTGCCTTTTTCAAAATATCCCCACTTCAGTAAGAAATCAACTCTCATGTTCAAAAATGAAACGTCTAGTTCTAGCAGAAATCATGAAGGTCGTATATGCTAGCTGAATGATCATTGAATTCCATAGATGGTTTTCTTACCATACTTATGGTACATATTTATAGAATTTTTTTTTTGTTTCCGTGGGTGGGGGGACCAGGTTTTGGAGTGTGAGTCAAATCCCCTTTTATATTATTACTTTGATTACTACAAAGTTGAACTATTATAAATACTCACAACACTGTCACTCACGATGTTGAAAGATATCAATCATCTTATCATCCTCATCTTGTTACAATGACTTGTAAGAACTACGGTACAATCATTCCCATCTTGTTACAATGACTTGTAAGAACTATAGTACCAAGGCTCTTAGAAAGGCAGTCAACCAATTACTCTGCTAATCTCACATAGCTGGTCTCTAACACTTTATCATCTAACTTTTCTTTGATAAAGAATTGATCAATCTCGATGTGTTTTGTTGTATCATGTTGAACTGGATTATTTGCAATATTAATTGCAGATCAATTGTCACATAACACCTTCACTGGTCCTCCTTGAAATACTTGGAAGTTCTTTCAAGAGAATATTTAACCAAAATGACTCACCCGAAGCTAAAGCCATGGCTCGATCCTCTGCCTCTGCTATTGATCGTGTCACGATGCTTTGTTTCTTGCTACGCCAGGAAATTAAATTTTCTCCACATCACTATAAGCTTCAATGGACATGCTTTGTTTCAGATGTCAATTACTCTTAAATCTCAAACCTTTCTAGGACTATTCTTCAAGTACCTCAATATTCGTATTTGGTATCTCTCCTTGTCAGCAGGTTCTCCAACATAAACAGAAATCTTATGGTTTTACTCAATAAGAATAGCAACAAACAACAACCAAGCATTCTAGTCCCTATGAGCAAGTCTAAAGTATACCTCCTTTGTGAGAGAACAATACCTTTAGGTGAGCAGGCAACTTCAATTTCAAGAAAGTATCTCAAAAGGCCAAGATCCTTCACCTCGAATTCCTTTGCTTATTTCTCCTTTAGTTGAGTTATCTCCCCCTTCATCATCAGCTGTAATCACAATGTCATCAACATACACTGCCAATATGGTTAGGTGTTTACCATGATGTCCGAAAAACACTCGTGTGATCAGCATTGCTTTGGAAATATCCCATAACACATATAGCTCTTATGAATCTATCGAACCAAGCTGTAGGAGACAACTTCAACCCATAAAGGGATTTCTTCTGTCAACAAACCTTTCTGGTAATTTGGTTTGTCTCAAAACCTGGAGGGATTGTCATAAATACCTCCTCTTGCAGGTCTCCATGAAGAAATACATTTTTCACATCCAGTTGATGCAAACTCCATCAAAAATTAGTTGCCATCAACACAACTAATTTGACTGTACTCATATTGGCAACATATGCAACTGTATCGTCATATGTCTAACTATACCCTTTTGCAACTAAGAGATAATATGTATTGGAGAAAATTGTTCTTCAATTGATTAATTTCTTTACATGTAAGCCATGATACATATAGGTATATTAGGAGCTAATCTTGGAGAGTGATTAATTAAGGTAAGAACCTTATAGATTGATTCTTACCTTTTACAGTTAATTCCCTTAGTCACTCCCCTAATGTTATCTTAGATTAATACTCTTTCAAGTTGAGTCGTCGGATCACCGATACCAAACTTGCACATTGTATCGTGGAACACATGTCCTGAAACTGCCTTTGTAAGTATATCTGCTAGTTGATCGTCAGATCAAACAAATGGTATACTCACAATTCTTTCTTCCAAGTTCTCATTGATAAAGTAAAGATCTATTTTAGTGTGCTTTATGTGATCATGTACTGGATTTCCAGAAATACTAATTGTTTCCTTACTGTCGCACCATAGGGGGCATGCTCCCTACATTGGGAATCCGATCTCGGTTATCAATTTTTGAAGCCATAGTATCTCAGTTAGTACACATGCCACGCCCCTTAATTCAGCTTCAGCACTTGACAGAGCAACCACCTTTTGTTTCTTACTCCTCCATGTAACAAAGTTGCCTCCAATTATCATAAAATACCCTGCAGTAGACCTTCGATCTATTGGATTTCTAGCCCAATCAGCATCAGTGTATCCCTGGATCATTAGATGTCTATATTTTTGGAAGATAATACCATGTCCTATGGTATTCTTGAGGTACCGTACTACCCTTAGAGCTACTTCAATATGGTATGTTTGTGGTTTATGCATAAACTGACTAATTACTCCTACAGCATAAGCTATATCTGGTCTCGTGTGTGCCAAATATATCAACTTTCCCATCAATCTTTGATAATATTCGTGATTAGTCAAACTCACATCGTCATCGATCTTGAGTTTGTGGTTCATCATCATTGGGGTCTTTGCGAGTTTGCAATCCATCATTCCTGTCTCAGCAAGAAGATTGAGTATGTACTTCTTTTATAAGATAAAGATTCCTTGATTTAACTTGAATACTTCAATCCCGATAAAATATTTTAATTTTTTCAAGTCTTTCATTTCAAACTCCTGAAATAAGTTCTTTCGGAGCTTCTGGATCTCTAGAGTATTGCTCCCTGTAATAATCAAGTCATCAACATAAATAAGCAGGAATGTGATCAACGTGCCACTTAAGAAACATAGTATGGTCTAAATTGTTCGGTTTGTAACCGTATTGTCGCATAGCTGCTGTGAATCTGCCAAATCATGCCCTTGGAGATTGCTTGAGTTCATACAGTGCTTTCTTTAATCGGCAGACTTTACCTTTCTTAAAGTTTTCTGAGTATCATGAAGGAGCTTCCATATAGACTCCTTCTATCAAATTACCATGAAAAAATGCAGTTTTATATCGAACTAATGTAGATGTCAATCAAGGTTAGCGGCTATTGAAAACAGCACCCCAGCGGTGTCAATCTTTGCTACTAGTGAGAAGGTCTCAAAGTAGTCTAGTCCATATGTCTGTATAAATCCCTTAGCCACCAATCGAACTTTGTAGCGTTCAATTAAACCATCAACATTGTGTTTTATAATAAACACCCAACGACAGCCAACTTTCCTCTTTCCTGATGGTAGTTCACATGTTTTCCACATTCCATTTTTCTTTAGAGCTTGCATTTTATCATCCATGACTCTTCTCCATTTCTCTTTTTCAAGAGTTTCACTAACTGTTATCGGTACCTGTACAACATATACAGAGGTTAAGAAAGCAATTGCCTACTTTGTTAGACTCCCTATGGCCAGAGTAAAACCATGGAAAATTTAGCTATGTGGGACCTATGCTCAGGCTCATATTTTCATGCCGAAATACCTCTATTGTTTATGGGAGGTAGAACATATGTTCTGGAACCCTCTGTATCCTGCTCATGGAGAGAGTCTATATCCTGCTCAAGGTGAGAATCATAGGTGGTATTTTCATCAGGATCAATAGTAGAAGTGTTTACCTCAGAACTTCGTGGCTGTGAAGATATAAGCTGAATGATAGGAGACATAGTATGTATTTCTGTAGGTGGTAGCTTGGTGGTTCTTGTAGAAAGTCCTTCTGGGATAGAAGACACAAGCAATCTGGAACTGTTTAGCCAACTGGGAGGATCACAAGTAGTTTCCTCCTGGCCATGATGTTGGGTGGAATAGTAGAATTCAAACTCAAGAAAGTTATAATCCATGATTGTATAGATTCTGCGAGTAGGAGGATGGTAGCATCGGTACCCCTTCTGGTGGACCCTTTAGTCCACAAAGACACATTTTATGGCACATGGGTCCATTTTAGTGCGATCCTGTTTTGGGATATGGACAAATGCGGAGCATCCAAAGACTCGTAGAGGTAGGGTTAAGGCACTAACCTCAGGGATTTTTTGGGAGAGTGTATGGAGAGGTGTGACAAACTGAAGGGTGCAGGTGGGCAACCTATTCAGGAAATAGATTGTTGTGGCAACAGCCTCTGGCTAGAGAAAGGATGGTAATTTTGAGGCAATCATGAGAGCATGGGTGACCTCTAGGAGAATACAATTTTTCCTTTTAGCCACTCCGTTTTGTTGTGGTCTGTAAGGACAAGTAGTTTGATGGATTAGCCCATTTTCCCAAAAGAAAGTGTTCATAGTGTCATTGATGAATTCCTCCCCATTATCGAACCCAAGGATTTGAATTTTTTTGTTGAAACTGGGTTGGTATCATATGATAGAAAATCTGGATGCTCTTAGAAACTTTAGACTTATTTTTCAAAAATAAAGCCAAGTCATACGAGAAAAATTATCGATAAATAGAAAAAAAAATATTGAAAATGGCTTATGACACAAGTTTGAAACTGGACCCCACACATCAGAATGCATAATATGAAATGCATGAGTAGTACGCATATTAGATAAAGTAAACGAATGATGATGGCTCTTCGACAAAATACAGGTCTCACAGTCAGGAGTAGTTTTATTGCGACATAATGTAGGAAATAGAATTTTTAGATACCCTAGAGAGGGATGACTCAATCGCTGGTACCACTGTTCTAATCGCTAGTGCCACAATTCTAGTCGCCGGTCCACTGTCCAGCGAGTAAGTCCTGCAGTTCCTTGTTGAGCCACCCCATCCACATAGTACAGACAACCTCGTTCAGGACCACGCCCAATGATATCCCCTGTTCGAAGGTCCTATAATAAATAGAAATCATGATATATTAGTGACACGTAGTGTAATTCTTGGATACACGACTAATCGATAATAATTTGCAGTAAATAGACGGAACATGAAGGCAATTAGGAAGTTTTAATTTTTGGGATAGCTCGATCAAGCCAGCCCGATGAACATGTGATAATCCCCCATTAGCCATCTGGATAAGGGTTCTCTTGGGCTTTGTAGAGTAGACCAAATCATTAGCATCATAGGTCATTGTATCGGTAGCATTGCAATAAAAAAATCCACTGGGAACTCCGAGTCTTATGAATCTCGGAAGTGGAGCAAACTGTAGACTTCTCTTCATCCGACATCTTATGGGGGTTGGTTTCTAGTAAATCACACCCGGTTCAAAAAATTGAGGGTTAGAAATATTGGGATCTTTTTGCAATTTTTTCTGATTCCAGGGGGCCATCTGGAATTTCTGTTGAGATTCGGAGAAATTTTGCAAGTTCAGTAACCTGTTGGTCTACGGCCAAAATTTCAAATCCGGGAGCCGAAGATAGGTTTTTCCCATCGCATTCACTCAGTCGAGCTCCGCCATTTTCTCTCACGCTCTCGAACCCTAGATGCATCCCTTTGTAAATTTTCCAAATCCATGCGCTCCATCGTCCCCTAAGCCATCGCTGCTGCAAGCCGCCTCAGCTGGGTGGCCAACGGTGGTGGCAACACTAACTAGCTTTGGGATCTTGTAGAGTTTGTACCACCAACCTGGGTACCCATTCCATTTGAAGCATTTCTCGGTTGCATGTCTCGATTTGTTGCAATCCATGCACCATAGCTTACTTTTGTCGACAATGCCATTTTGAATGAAGATCTCCCCTAGATCGAGTTTTTTCTGACCGGGTTTGACTGACAAGCTCGCTACCGACGCCAGATGAGACACCGTTGGTGTTATGTGTACCTAGGTTGAAGATCTGACTTTGAGCAACTGCGTGATGCAGGGTGCCGTATGTAGTTTCAGCGGCTGACAATGGGTCCAGTTTGAGGAGCTCCTTCTTCACACTGTCAAACTCGCTGTTTACAGCAGCCAATAGCTGATACAACCGGGTTCCTTGTTTGATTCTCTGGTAAACGACGATGTCCCTGGAATAGGACATTGGGTTTTGTTCCCACGGGTCAACCTCGGGCCAAAGTCGTTGCAACGTGTTGTAAACATCCTCAAGGGTCCCGTCTCCTTGTCTCTGCTTGTTCGCCGGGACGGTGAGGTTGATGATCTGGAAGGCGTCGGAGCCACTATTGTAGGTGGTTTCAAGGCCGCTCCAGAGATCTTTGGCGGTTGGGTATTCTACAAAATGATTCACCGATCCGCGGTCTTTATTATCCAGAATCCATGAGCAGACACAGAGGTCTGCCTGTTCCCACTATGGATAGTTTTTGTTTGTTGTTGTCGGGGTCATGAGGTTGCCCGTCAGGTGATGCAGGCAGCCTCGTCCCCCGATGGTGACCTTCATCGGGCGAGACCATAAGGTGTAATTATCGTTTCCAATTTCATACTAAGATGAATTGGCTGATTATTTTCTGTAGGTGGCATTTGCTTGATTAGTGAGGCAATTTGAGTTCCGCTGGAGCTTCTATCTCCTCGGTGGATTTGCCGTCGTTGGCCTTAGGATCTATCATTCTTGACATATTATTGGTAGATGATGAGTTACAGGTTGTTTTGAAGAACAGAAACCTGCTCTGATACCATGATAACGTGTATTGGACAAAATTGTTCTTCAATTGATTAGTTTCTTTACATGTGAGCCTTGATACATATAGGTAAATTAGGAGCTAATCTTGGAAAGTGATTGAGATAATTAAGGTAAAAACCTTATAGATTGATTCTTACCTTTTACAATTAATTCCCTTAGTCGCTCCCCTAATTTTGCTTTAGATTAATACTAAGTTGGACTTGTATCTTAACTCATCCTGTTAATGTTTGTTTCACAATGAACACTTACTTACAAGCAACAACTTGTTTATTTGCAAGGAGAGATACATGTTCCCTTGTTTTATTCTTCTCAAGTACTCCCACCTCCTCCAACATTATTGATCACCACTTGTGATCCTGTTTGATCACTTTCCAATCCTTCGTTAACAACAAACTGACCTAGAAATTGAAAATCGAAAACCCTAACCCTAGATCTGATACAATACAAACAACTTTAAATAAAAAAAATGACACGAACCATATACATGCAGGCATATTAAATCAATCTACCACTTTTCCCCAAACATCCATTTGATAGATCTGAAACAAGATGCACTAAATTCAAATCTAAAACCTAAAATCAAATATAAATTATACTATACAAAGATTTGCACCAAAATCTTAAAGAAATTTTATCAATGTCGTAGTCAAACCAAGGACGCGATGGGTATGATGGTGTGTGTAGGAAGAGATGTGAAATATACAGTTCAATCTATAGGTAAAATGTAAAACGACGAACGCGTCGAGAAATAAGATGACCATAAAGTATGAATCTTGGTCAGGTTTGAAGACAAGCGTGGAGACAAAACGAGCAATGATGAATGCAAAGGTGGAACAGTGAATATCTTTTAAAAAATGCGATAGAATTAGGGGTTTAGACGAGGATAGCGGGTCATTTTTAGTCGAGTTTAATGTAGGATAACTTAATTTGCCCATTTTTTGGTTGATTAGATTTTTGGACTAATCCGTGAACAATAACATATTGATGGATTGCAATTCTTCGACGAATGAATACACGAGGAACCAAATAAATTATGGGTATAAATTACTCACGAAACCCATAAGTTATTCTTCATTAATCAGTATACCAAACGGACCATAAATATTCAATAATAGCCGATAGAGAAAAAAAGGGTCTAAAGTACAACCGTTTTTTTTTCGAAAGGTAAAAGACAATCCTTTTATAAATAAGTACTAGGTATTGCCCGTGCCCTCAGGGCACGGAACTGCACATGTTTTAGCAATCCTCTCAAGGTTAGAATGCACTACGGGCATCCTGATGTTTTTGATGGATTCAATATTTTGGTTAGTCTATAAGAAGATCACCATAATAACAACTGTCAGAGCGGTATATTTGTCCAAAAAAATAACAGATTTTTATCGAAGTACCTCGCATGGATCTTAAAATGATCTCAACAGTGAAATAGTAAGAAATGATTTTTGCCTGCAATTGAAATTTCAGATGGAAAAATCATAATAGATATTGGAAGACTAAACCTTCTTAATAGATATTGGAAGACTAAACCTTCTTTTATTTATGTTTCCCACCAGAAGGTACCACGGTAGAGCAGTTCCGTGCCCTGAGACTATGCAAGTTGAGCCCAAAGTTATCAGGAGCATACTTGAGCGTCAATCCTGACGGTGGAGCGCCTAACCTCAGAGTATGCCTATAAGTCATGAGTTCAAATCCCACTGATAAATAAAAGTGTCATGTCATGCTTTCAGGCCTCAGACTTCATCCGGCAAGCGAAATTACCCGATTAAGGGAGGGAGGACACCCAATTCTTGACCCCAATGACTTAGTCGGGTTGTGATTCTGTTGAGTTAAGTTCCGTACCTCGGTTATTAAAAAAAAAAAAGAGCATGCATGAGCGTCACAAATAGAAATGTTAAATATTTGATCAAACGAGATTGGACCAAATTAATGAGAGGGGTATTGTTAAATTCAATAGATCAAAACGAATGTTACTAATTATCTCCACATTGACTGAAGTAGTCATATTATAGTAATCATTAGTCAGTTAATTAACATTAATGTATTGTAATGACACGCCATAAGTATTCACATTTTTGATTATGTTGGTTGTGAATCACAACGAAAATGACCTCGTAAGGTGGCTGACATCCTAATCTAATCTATTATTAAAACGACAGTTGTCCACGTCACCTTATTTTCGGAAGGTGACGATGACAACTTTGATTGGTCAATTTTTTTTTTTTTTGTACAAATTTTAGACCCTTCACGCATGGCCATTTTGTATATGCTGGTGTATGTTTTGACACCTGTTCCCTGAGGGCACGAACAATTACTAGTTATGAATATATACGCTGTTGTTTATTATGCTGGCGGTAAAATTCCATTCCATTGTAGAGAAAAATAAAAATGAAAATTGAAATGGTCGCATTGGTAAACGGTTGGGATATGCCAGGCTGTCTCCAGGCCAATAACAGCCTTAACCTTTGCACAGACACACGCGAACCTGCTCATTGCTTTTTCAGGTACCCATGACAAATCTTTGCAATGAGGAATCAAACAAAGTATTAATGCAACAAGAGTGAAGCAAACGAAATTCCGGCACTCTTCCCGCCATTTCGAACGCCGAGGAAGCCCCGCCGGTCTAAAAACTCGGAGCCACCGATCGTGTTCTGCAAATGTTTTTTACGCCTTGCATTCTTTATATTTCTCTGATGGATTTCTGTCCCTGTTTAGTTACTGCGTTGTATGAATGTGAGTAGAGGTAGAAGGAATTCGCAATTAGGGTTTCATAACCCTACCAATTGGCAGATATGGCCCGGCAAATGACGACTTCCGCTTTCCACAAGTCCAAAACTCTTGATAACAAATATGTAGGAGTTGCTAAGATTCTCTCTGGAGTTCAATTCATTAGCCTTTTTTATCTACTTTTTTTTCAATTTTTATGTAGTCGTAATGCATTCGGTGGATATATATTGGATTGCAGATGCTTGGCGATGAAATTGGAAAAGGGGTTTATGGCAGAGTGTACAAGGGTTTGGATTTGGAGAATGGAGATTTTGTTGCAATCATGCAAGTTTATCTGGATAACATTGCTCAGGAGGATCTTAACATTATTATGGTGATCGTTTTTTTCTTATAAAGTCATAATCTTGCACTATTTATTTTTTAATTAAATTTTTGTTCAGTTAAGCTGATGGGATCAA
>JAOWBN010202777.1:0-14605 GCA_028565015.1 Pinguicula moranensis | reverse complement strand
ATTAACAATATCATGGAGATAAAAAATATCAGGGGAAAAATCATATCTGTTTGGTAGAACCCCTGCATTGTTGCGAGTGGTCTTCCTAACAGTAATATCATGGGCAAGAATATCAGTGGGAGGAGTAGTGTCACTTGAAGATGAAGATGAAGGTGTCCCCGGAGTCGAAGCAGGCAAGGACCTTGGGCATGAGACTGGTGCAGGTAACTATGGAAGCTCTCTAGTCTCCTCGCTCCTCTACCATTGAGTATGAGGATAGTATCGCGTATATATCATCGATGGCTTCCCCTGGCCTAGAATCTTGCTCTCTCCTACACCCAATTCACTCAGCGGTAAAGGTGAAGAAATGTCTCCTACTCGTACTATCACATGTTCCCTCTCATCTCTGCTGTTACTACTATTCTCCCCTTCTCGTCGTACACTATCAGAAGAGCCCTCAAGAGGTGAGTAGAACCACTGCTGAAAATACGGCTCATGCTCCCGAAATATAACATCCATGCTCACAAACAATCGCCACCCAATTGGACTCCAACACACATATCCTTTTTGGATCATAGAGTATCCCACGAGCACACTCTTGATAGCCCTCGGATCCAACTTTCTAACCCTTGGCCTATTATCCTGTACAAAGCATACACAACCAAAGGTTCTCAACTGAATAGTGTCCCCTTTTGTACCATTCCAGATTTAAAATGGAGACTTCCAATTTAACACTTGAGATGGTATCCGGTTAATCAGAAATATGGCTATAAGAACTGCTTGTCCCCACAAAAAATTTGGAATATTCATGGTGAACATCTTACTTCTAGCCACATCAAGAAGATGCCGATTTTTCCTCTCAGCTACTCCATTTTGCTCTGGTGTGTATGGGCAGGTAGTTTGATGCTTAATACCCTGTAATGACAAATATTCTGTGAACGCCCTGTTGGTATATTCTTTCCTATTATCAGATCTTCACCCCTTTTCTACTGCACCATATTGCGTCTGTACTCCTTTATGAAAATCCTTGAAATAGGCAAGGACATCACTCTTGTTTTGCATTAAATATAGCCAAGTGACACTAGTGCTGATTATTCGGAAATACCGATCGATAATCGGTATTCCCAATACCGAACCAAACTAAATCGGTACAGGAAAACTCATACCGATACCGAGCCGAACTAGGAGAAATACCGAATTACCAATAATGAAGTTTTTTTGATTTTTTTTGGTAAAATACCGATTTACCGAACCGTACCGAGCCATACCGATCGATATTCGGGATCCAACTTGTGATACCGAAACCAATCTGATTTATCGAATAACCGATTAAGATCGGTTATTCGGTGATAAATATCGATCGGTATTCGGTATACTGAATACCGATCGGATTTTTATCACCCCTAAGTGACATGGGAGCAACAATCAATGAAAGACACAAAGTAACGAAATCCATTGAATATTACTGTTGGACAAGGCCCCCATACATCCGAATGTATCAAATAAAAAACACGCGAACTACGACTACCAGAGCTAGCATAAGAACTTCTGGTATGCTTGCCAAACTTACAAGCATCACAAATTAGCTTTTCTTTATCCACTGTAGCAAATAGGCGAGAGTAGATTCGACTCAAAGTTTAAAAAAAAGGGATGACCTAATCGTCTATAGTGAAGCATTAGGTCTTCCACAGTGCTGTCTTTTCTAGGTCTGTCCATGATGGATGAAAGGGCCGAGTCTAATCATTTTCGATTCATGTACCACAAGACACTACGCCATGTCCAAGTCCTAAGTACCCTGCCTGTCCTCTTCTCTCGGAAGATCATTTGAGGTATATCAAATAATACAGTACAATTTAATTGGTTAATAATGGCATTTATGAAGAGGAGGTTAACAGGAAATGAAAGAGCATGCAAGACTTTGGACAAAATCAAAGTGTTGGTACAATGCACTGTACCCTTACCCACTACTGCCCGATTATTGCCATAAGCTGTCTTAACACTCAACGGATTTGCTAAAGGAGTATAGGAGCTGAACTCCTTGGCAGCATCCATCACGTGTCCAGAAGCTCCAGAGTCAATGATCCAATTTGACGAGCCAGTAGTAGGAAAGGATGCCAGGGCTAGTGAGTCATACATACATGTGGAACCTGAGGCCAAAACAACGTTACAAGAGAAGTCAGATAAGGTAGGTATATCAGTGCCTATCCTCACGCTTTTGAGTTTCCTCTGGAGTACGTCAAAGAATGCTCAATCTTCCTCAACGGTCACAGTACTCCCTATATTTTCCTTCTCATCAGCATCCACCGTCAAGTTGGTGCGATAGCCTCCTCGGCCACCACCACTAAAAACACCTCTCATACCTCCACGAGCTCTACCACACCTATCTCTACCTACAGAATCTCTCTCACAGGACATCTTCGGACAAGACTCCATCAAGTGGACTACCGCCCTACACTGATAACAACTGCGAGTCTCCCTCTGGACCCCAGTTACCCGAGAACTAGCAGTAGCTAACTCCTTCGCACCTAAAATTACACTCGGCATAGAGTGTATCCTTATCTCACTCTCCGCTTGAATTATAGCAGCAATAGCCTCATCAAGTGATGGAATCTTAGTATGGGAAAATAACACTGATCGCCTCGAGTGAAAGATCGAATTCAGATCCTTCAAGAACTTCATAGTCTTTTCTTTCTCAAAACGTTGTCGCATTTTACATTTCGAGTCACTACAGATGGACAACGGGTCATAGTGGTCCATCTCGGCCTACAATCGCTTCAAGCAAATAGGATATTCCTGAATAGACTTCTCCCCATGGACCTCTGCATCGATCTCCAGATGAAGCTGAAATACCCTCATCAGTTTTTTAGTTCCGGAATAAGTGATCTTCAGACTAGCCCACATCGTACTCAACGAGCTAAGGCAATCCACAGTAGAAGCAACAGATGCAGTCATCGAGTTTAGAATCCAGATACATAGCTGAGCATGAGTAACTTTCTACTCCGTAGTGGAAGAGATGTCACTCCTTGATTCACACTCCCTGAGGAAACCGTTCAGGCTTTGCCCTACTAAGATGGTCTTAATCCTATGAGACCAACTAAGATATGTAGCCGATCTATCAAGTTTCAAATCGATCAGTGGAAGATCAACTTTGATTGGAGCAGTGATCGGGACAACGACCGAGATTGAGACATTCGTTCCCTTTATGAGCCCAATCAAGGCTTCGAGCACCTCAGGATTGAGGTTCTTCAGGACCTCTATCCTCGTTTAACCGCACTGTCGCCTGTCCCTGACATTTCTCACACAGCGGCTCAAATCACAACTGATCACAGCAACAATACAACCCACATAACACAATCACATGACAATCCACACGTCTCAACACTCAATCACCAATACGCAATCCACAAACAACATCAATAATGCCTAATTGGGTTCCCCAAGTTTAGGCAAATACGGTAAATCCAACTACATAATTTATCATAATCCGATAAAACACCAATAGATATAAAACGACATGAAATCAACCAAAACCGATTGGACAGTTGCGACAAGCAAACCGAGACAAAATTTTGATTCCGGTCTCCGTCGGCATCGACAACTTAAGACCTACATGAAGGAAGCTCTCCTCACGACAATCACAACGGTGGTGGTTTCCGTCGATTCATATGCCAGACGCACCCAGAAGCGACAAAAAACTACCGCAGGTTACGTTTTCCGGCGACAGCGCATGGCGGCGCGTGGTGGCTGAAAAAATGTCGGATGTGGAGCAAATCAGATAGAGGAGAAGATGGACTGCGTTTGGAGACTGGTTCCGGCGTCGGAGGAGCATAATGATGCCAGAATTGGGGCAAAAGTGACGGAGACAAAATGTTTATTAGGGTTTGAAAAATTCGCTCTGATACCAAATTGAAAAAATAGCAAACGGGAAAAACACGAGAAATGTTTCTTACTCTGTCAGGAGAGTAGATTGCCTCCCACAACCATGCAATAATCGGATGTGGACTTTCTATCATCAGCACAGCTAGCCCAGTCTGAGTCGCAATATCCCTCGATATTCAGATGTCCATTGTTTCTGAAGATCAACCCTTTTCCTAGTGCACTCTTCAAGTATCTAATGACGCAATGCATATTGGATCCCAATGCATATTTTAGAGATCTTTGTCATCCTCTGTCATCCTCATTTATTCTGATGCTGATTGGGCTAGTTGTCCAGATACTCATCGTTCTGTCTCCGGTTATACTAATTTTTTTGGGAGGTAACCTAGTTTCTTGGAGTGCAAAGAAACAACCTAAAATTTCCCGATCCAGTTGTGAGTCTGAGTATCGTGCTCTTGCTACTGCATCAGCTGAGACCTTATGGCTTACTCATCTACTTCAGGATCTTCGCATCCCCATGGCTTCTCCTCCTTTATTACTTAGTGGCAGTCGGAGTGCTATTTTTCTTGGCTCTAATCCTGTCTCTCACAAATGGGCTAAGCATGTTGAGTTGGATTATCAGTTTATTAGAGAGCTTGTTCTTGCTGGCAAGTTGGTTATTCAGTTTGCTCCCTCTCATCTACAGCTTGCTGACATTTTTACCAAGAGTCTAGGTCATGAGCTCTTTACCTTCTTCCGGTCCAAGCTTCACGTGTGCCACATCCCCACGCTCAGCTTGCGTGTGTGTGTGATGAAGATAATAGTCCTTCCTAGCTCATTTAATGCACATCTTTGTATATCATTCACACATCGACATATCATCCATTCTACTTATAGCCAAGCAAATGTTAGAATAGTTGAGAATGGATCACACCAGATTCACACGCCACCATTGTATCTATTTAATGCACAGAATGTAAACACACGAGATCTATGAAGAATATTCACAAAATATCATTCTTCTATTCTTTCTTCAATCTCCAAACAATTCTTCAGCATTGTTCTTGAGGTTGTTCAAACCTCTTCATGGTATCAGAGCGAGGTTTAATGTCTTTACAATCTTTCTTTTGATCCTAAACACTCTTCCCTGCACCACTGTTCATCTCCCGGTGAAGTCTCTGTCATCCTCGGCTATTGTAGAGATCTTTCCTCGAGGCACCTTTAGAGGGGTGAAGGTGGTGTATTGTGAATTATTGGCAGGGTCAGTAAAACTTCGGAGGGGCCTTCTGGTTGGTAGGCTTATGAAGTCAACATTCTTCTTTGGTGGAATATTCCTCTTACTCGGTGGAACGCCTTTTCTAGTAAGGCTTTGCGGCTTCTCTTTTTTTGCAAGTTAAGATCCTCTATCTTCACGTATTTTTCTTCGAATTCATACAACTCGTCATGAGTTGTGAGGAAGCGTGAGACTAAGTTGTTGGCCATGGTACTGAGCTGGAGGCAATGCAATAGGATCTGAACCTTAACGAAGATGGTGAGCTCGAGGAGGTTCTTACATTCGGCATTAAAGCGTTCTAGGAAATCGACGAACAATTTACCCTCATATTGTGCCATTTTCATGAGGTGAGTAATATTGTGGGATTCTCTCTTTTGACTCACAAAATGCTACTCGAATCTTTTGGAGAATAGGTCCCATCCCGTTATAGAACCAGGCAACAAAGACATGAACCATTTATGGACCTTTTCCACAAGCGTCAGAGAGAAAGCCCGACATGTGGTATTTTTGGATTCGCTTGTGACCTCCATCTAATTCCAAAATCTAGTGACATGAACCTGGGGATATTCGATCCCATTGCAGGTGGGTGTTTTATCCGACAATCGATATCCATACTCTAAGGCTTCAAGAACCTCTTGTGAGAATGGTATGTTCTCCAAGGGCTCTAATTTTCCTTGAAGATGACAAATTCGAGCTTCCTTGCATTGTTTGGTGGATCCCAAATGTAGTGTCCGGTATCATCGAGTTTTCATGCTCCCCGAGGTTCTTGTTCCTGAGGACTTCTTCTTGCACCGCAAGCTCCCATCTAACCTATGTTTCTCGTTGAAGTTTCTTCGAGGAGGGGGATTCGTATCCTTGGAAGACCAATTCGTCAGAATCGTCCTTTGGGGTTTCATCCAATTCATTGGGACTATTTCCCAAGTTGGTTTGTGGCGGAGTGACAAAGGAAATACCTTTTGTTGCTATATTGATCGGCTTCTTCCCCTTGCGAGATATTTTTTGGGTAGTTAAATTTTTCTTAAATAACATACCAATTAGCTCGGATAATTACTCGCAAAGTAAAGCATACACCCTATCTACAAAGTCTAACTAAGTGATCTTCTTAATTAGATCAGCTTACATATAAAGCACTATCATAAATTTGTTAATTCTGAAATTTATGGGTTTATAGATTTCACTGGAGTAAAATGATCTTTTCATTGGGATGTGACAGGTAACCGTTTAGCCCACTTGCGGGTGATGGCCATTTTGTGTTATTCTATTTTGTGTCGGTTTGCAGAGACCGTTTCTCATAAACTTGGCTGAAGCTCGAGCTGGATAAGGCTTTCTGGGGGTTGTAGCAGACTTTTACCGGGGGATATGTGAACGCCTTTTCTGTGGAGTCCTCTGATATCCATTCGAAGTGATTCTCCTTGACCTCGGACATGTGATTCCAAGGAGGGTCGTCGAGGTTTGTGCATTTTTTTCTTAGAGCTGACTTGGTAATGTCTCTTCGTAAATGAACCTTTTGTTGTGGGCCTCTTACCAGATCTTTCACCCCCTCATCACTTTCAAGTCAATGTAAGATTAAATATAATCTAGATGCATTTAAAAGTATTGATGGGATTTTGATGTCGGATCTCTAAAACTTTGTAAGATTTAATTAGTAGTTTGAAATTGATGAGATAAAATGAAAAGTATGGAAAGCTATAAAGAAAAAAACTCTCGATATAAGTCCCGTGGTTCGCCAAATCCGAAGATTTAGTTAATCCACATTGAGCTCCGTTAACTCGGAGTCTCGCTGCTGTATATTACTTTCTTCTTCAAAACTTTAGTACAAAACTATGCCAGAACAACTAAGCGAGAAGAAGATCTCGCAGTACAACTCAAACTGCTCCAAGCAGAGAACCAATACAGTGACTAAAATCACTTTTCAAGGAATGTAATCGGTGAGAAACACCAGAAACACAATGTAACTCAAGAAACAAGATGGTTTCTTCAAGAGAATGTAATCAGAAAGACAGTTTCCGGTGAGTTGCCAGAGAGAGCAGTAGAGAGAAGCGTGATGAATCGAGAGAGAATGATCAGTTAATGAATTAATTGTAATTATTTTCTCACTCCTCATTATTTATACTTCTGACATGCAACTGATCTGCACCGTTCAATCTGTTTCATTGCACGGTCCATATGATAAAGCAAGTATCAATCAATTCTAGTCGTTGGATCAAACGAGTGGTCAGGATGAGCTCAGTAGTCGAACCGCCAAGCTTCTTCGAGAAGTTTCATCTCCGTCCGTTCAATTACAAGATAATCCAACGGTCACAAAGAATAAGTCAGAATTTGCAGAGACAAACATTAGACACCGTTAGATCTAATTCTATTGGACGTTCGAGATTAATCTTCATCATTGGGGCGGTATGCAATACAGACCGTTAGATCATACTTCATCTAACGATTAAGTTCATGCCACGTCATCCATACAGTTCACATGGGTATAATCATAATTACACAGTTATTAATGGCAAAAAATGTAATTACACGAACATCAGAGGGTATACTGAAAACTTCACACCCCAACATTCTCCACCTTGAAGTTTTCAAACAAACTTCCTATCAAGCAATAAAGGATCAATTAAGCACAGAGCCATTTCAGTCAACATATTAATTTTAACTACCAGAATGAACAAATTTCTCTTACCAATTTTCAGATTGTTTAGTACAGGCAGCAAGACTACCAACCTAACCTCATTGCACATCCAACAAATTTACTTTAGTTCATCCCTAAAAGTTTCAGACAGGTCTGAAACTTTGCTTGAGATACTATTTTTGTCCCAAAATCAGCAGCATTTTCACTAGTAGAAACCTTATCAAGTTTAAGTATATTACCAGACAATACGTTCCTAATGAAATGAAACTTTATATCTATATGTTTCTTTCTTTCATACAAAACAAGATTCTTGCTAAGGTAAATAGTAGACTGATTATCACATAAGATAGAAATTTATTTATCAGATAGTCTAGCCTCATTTATCAAACCATGTAACCACATAGACTCCTTAAAGGCATCAGCAAGTGCAATATACTCGGCTTCAGTAGTAGATTAAGCTACTACTTGTTGAGGTTGGGATTTCCAACTTATACAATTTCCACCAAATAAGAAGTAATAACTAGAGGTAGACTTTCTGGAGTCTAAATCTCCAGTAAAGTCACTATCCACATACCCACACACACTCATCACAGAAGTTTGTTTCCTAAAGCACAACCCAAGATTAAATGTTCCGATCAAGTACCTAGCAGTCCATTTCAAAGCATGCCAGTGTTCAATTCCAGGATTAACCATAAATCTACTAAGTAGAGAGATCGAAATGTCAGGCCTTGTACACACCATGGCAAACATTACTGAACCAAGTAGGTTAGCATAAGGAATTTTCTCCATCTTTTCAGACTCTAAAGGTGTGTTAGGACTTTGATCCTTAGACAACTTAAAGTGAGCAGCAAGTGGCAAAGACACATGTTTACACTTATTTAACAGGAATTTTTTGATTAATTTCTGTAAATAAGATGACTGAGATATCCTAAATTTCAGTCTCTCATAATTTCCATACCTAAAATCTTCTTTGCTTGTCCTAAATCTTTCATTTCAAACTCTGAGCTTAGAGCACACTTTAATTTATCAATTTCAACTCTAGACTCACTTATAATCAACATGTCATCTACATAAAGTAGTAAAAACATAGAATATTTTTTCAGAATGCAGAAAATACAGGCATGGATCATAACTACTTTTTAAAAAACCTAAACTAAGCATGAATGAATCAAAACACTTATACCACTGTCTAGGTGCCTGTTTCAACCCATATAGTGAATTCTTCAAAAGGCATACATATTCAGAATGATCAGGGTCAACAAAACCAAGTGGTTGTTCCACATAAATCTTCTCCTCTAGTTCCCCATTTAAGAAGGTTGTTTTTACATCTAATTGTTCAAGTTCAAGATCATAGGTAGCCACATATGAAAGTAGTATTCTAATGGTTTTATACTTCACAACAGGAGAAAAGATTTCATTATATTCTATGCCTTCCTTCTGAGAGAATCCCTTAGCAACTAACCTAGCTTTAAACAACTTGGGGTCATTAGAACATATTCCTTCCTTAACTTTATAAACCCATTTTCACCCAATTGCTTTCTGATCTTTAGGTTTAGAAAATAGTTCCCATATTTTATTTTTCCTAAGAGAGTTCATCTCGTCAATCATAGCATTTTTCCACATCTAAGAATCTTCACAATTCATAGCGGAACTATATATTTCAGGTTCAAAAAAACATCCAAACTATCACCAACAGAAAAGGCAAAATCAATCAATTCAACAAAGTTAGCATATCTTGCAGGTACCCTTTTATCCCTAACTCCTTTTTTCAGAGCAATGCTGTATGAGGTTGAAGATAAGGGCTGATCATCCTGTGAGGGAATTTCTTCCTTAGGTTGAACTGACCTATCTAGCTCCACCTGAAGAGGAATTCCCTCCACCTCCACCTCCAACTCCATTGATGTCTCAGCAGAAGGTTTTAACAAGCAAGGAAAATCACTTTCGTTGAACACAACATCCCTACTCATAAAAATCTTTACCCCAGGCATAGATCTATACCGTAACCTATATCCTTTGATGCCTTCTTGATAACCAAGAAAAACACTTTTAATAGAGCGGGGTTCTAATTTATTAGACTTCGTATGTGCATAAGCTGCACATCCAAACACCCTTAAATGAGCCAGATTCTGTTCTCTACTAGTCCAGACAAGCTCATGGCATTTCAAATCTAAGGCAGCTGAGGGGCTTTTATTTATCAAATATGAAGCAGTGCTCAGTGCCTCTCCCCAAAAAGGTTTAGTTAATCCATAAGTAACAAACAAACATCTCACTTTATCTAGTAAGTTATTCATACGTTCAGTCATCCCATTCTGCTGAGGGGTATATCTTACTGTTTTATGTCTAGTTATGCCGCACTCAGAGCATAAAGTATCAAAGGCATAATTGCAAAACTCAAGATCATTATCAGTTCTTAAAAATTTAATCTTCTTGTCAGTTTGATTTTCAATTAAAATTTTCCATTCTTTAAATTTCACAAAAGCTTCATCTTTGGTACGTAAAAGAAACACCCAGACCTTTCTACTAAAATCATCAACAAAAGATAGGAAATACTTTGCCCCCCGTGTGTAAGAACAGATTCTGGACCCCATAAGTCAGCATGAACATACTCAAGTATAGACTTAGAAGAATGTAAACCCTTGGAGAACTTAAGTCTATGTTGTTTGCCAAGTATGCAAGCTTCACAAAAATCAAGATCTACAATCCCATGTTTTCTTAAGCATCCTGAAGAATGTAACACCTTTAAGCCTTTCATGCTCATATGTCCTAACCTAAGATGCCACAACTTAACATTATCAGATGCAGAAACAACTACAACACAATTACCAACATTTTCAACATATCTACCATCCAAGACATATAGTCTATTTTTCCTAGTAGCAGTCAAAACAGGTTGTTCAGATTTATTAAGAACAATTAAAGAGCCATTCCCACCCCTAAATGTACATCCAGATTCTTCCAATGCTCCTAAAGAAATTAGATTTCGTTTTAGATCAGGAATGTATCTTACATTTGTCAAGCATACATGCTTATCATTAATAGTTTGAAGATTAATATTCCCAGTTCCCTCTACAGAACATACATCATGATTTCCCATATACACTATACCCTTTTTAGTCTCATCTAGGTCATTTAACCAGGTTTCGTGGGGACACATGTGAAAAGTACATCCAGAATCAAGAACCCATTCATCACATAAGAGAGTGCCACTAACAGTTAAAGATTCTGAAAAATGTGATGACACATAAAGAACTTCACTATCATTTTCTTCAGACTTATCATTCTGAATAGCTACATTTAATTCAGATATATGTTTTTCCTTTTGTTTCAGTTTGTAACAGTTAGAGATGATATGACCAAGTTCTTTACAGTATCTACAATACACTTCCCCATCTTCATTAACATGCCAAGGAGCTACATTATATTTAGTTAAGACTTTGTTATTATTAAGAATATCATTTCCATCTCTTCTATTATTTTCATTCATTTTAGATCTATTAGGGCCAGGTTTCACATTGACATATAAAGCATTTGAAGTCTTCCTACTGTTTCTAAGTTCAAGCTCTCTATTCTTTAATCCTGTCATGATAGTCTCTAATTTAGGAACCACTTCAGAGTATTGTAACGGGTTTTTCACAACAATAAAATCATCAGTGACAGAATTTAAAAGAATCATAGAAAGACTCTCATCATCTAGATCATGGTCTGTCCCCTTTAGAGTTTGACTTAATTTAAAGAAATTATCCAAATTCTCATCAACAGACTTAGCAGAATCCATCTTAAATGCAAACAAAGCTCCTTTTACTTTTATTAGACTTGTAGCACTTTTTGAGGCATATAATGAATTTAATTTTGTCCAAAGAGTTATTAGATCCTCATCTATATCAATCTTTCTAACCACTGAATCAGACAAATTCAAAATAATCAGATTGTAAGCTTCTTCCCTAATTTCACTAGCATTTTTCTTAACTTCTCCAGGCCATGTCTTAATATCTTCTCTTAAGGCATAATGTACTTTATGATGAGATAACACTGCTTTCATCCATCTAGCCCATGTATTAAAATCACTCTTGCCATCGAACATAGCCACTTCAATCCTAACAGACATGTTGGCAAATCATTCAAATAATTCACAGCGGAATGTAACACTTAAAAAAAAAACTAAGTCACAACACAAGAAGCAAATTATACTTCTAAACTGATGCACACAGCAGTCCCTTTAAACGGCGCACGTTTGAAAAGCAGTAAACCAGCAGATAATTCCAATCTTATATGACTACAAGCCTCTAGGAATGATACAACAAGAGAAACTGAAATTTAACAGAGTGTATACCAACTCTAGCTATGCTAGAGTGCTTGAATCGCAAGATTTACTTCTTGCTTAGATCTTCAACTAAAGAGATCGGCCAAAAAATCCAGATCCGACAGTTCTCCACCCTCACCGCACCACTTTTGAGATTTTGATGTCGGATCTATAAAACTTTGTAAGATTTTAATTGGTAGTTTGAAATGTATGAGATAAAATGGCGAGTATTGAAAACTATAAAGAAAAACTCCCTATATAAGTCCCATGGTTCGCCAAATCCAAGGATTTAGTTAGTCCACGTTGAGCTCTATTAACTCGGAATCTCACTGCCGTGTATTACTTTCTCCTTCAAAACTTTAGTACAAAACTATCCAGAACAACTAAACGAGAACAAGATCTCATAGTACAACTCAAACTGCTCTAAAAGAGAACCAATACAGTGACTAAAATCACTTTTCAAGGAATGTAATCGGTGAGAAATACCAGAAACACAATGTAACTCAAGAAACAAGATGGTTTATTCAAGAGAACGTAATCAGAAAGACAATTTCCGGTGAGTTGCCGGAGAGAGCAGTAGAGAGAAACTTGAAAATCGAGAGAGAGTAATCAGTTGAATGAATTAATTGTCATTATTTTCTCACTCCTCAATATTTATACTTCTGACATGCAATTGATCTGCGCTGTTCAATCTGTTTCATCGTGCGGTCCATATGATAAAGCAAGTATCAATCAATTCTCATCGTTGGATCAAATGAGCGGTCAAGATGAGCTCGGTAGTCGAATTGCCAAACTTCTTCGAGAAGTTTCATCGTCGTCCGCTAGATTACAAGACAATCCAACGGTCACAAAGAATAAATCAGAAGTTGCAGAGATAGATATCAAACACCGTTAGATCTAATTCAACTGGACGTTCCAGATTATTCTCATTATTTGGGCGGTATGTAATACAGACTGTTAGATCACATTTCATCTAATGATTAAGATCATGCCACGTCATCCATACAATTCACATGGGTATAGTAGTCATTGCATAGTCATTAATGGTAAAAATTTAATTACACAAACATCAGAGCGTATATTGAAAACTTCACACACCAACAATGGAAATTGATTGCATTTAATAAACATCCATCCTCTCTCTCTCCCTCCCCCCTCTCTTTGTACTTTCGTGTTCTTCTTCCTCTATTCCTCTCATTTGTGTTTTTCTCTGTAAGCTCGTAGAAAATCTTCTCTGTGAACCATGTTAGGAGACAATTCCTCGAATTCCTTGTTTTATTTTTTGAAAAATAAAATTAAAAAAGCCCGATATTAGCATCATAGCGGTAGTGTCAATATCGCTACCAAATACCAATGTCGATAAAGGAATAAACTCTAGTATCATTACAGTACCGCTGGAAAATCGTTAACAACGTCGGTTATGACATCATTACTACTTACTAGTATTCTGACGGTATAGGTAAATTCTTGTTGAGCCTTAAGTAGCGACAATACCATCACATTGAAAGTAAATAAAATAAATAAAAGACGGACACCAACAAAACTCAATTGGTTATTGTTGGGAAACACTGTGAAAAATGTAGGATAAAATTCAGGACCAATTTTTTCTCCTTGTTTGTTTAAAGTAAGATACGAGCCAAATTCAATAAAGCCATAAAGCATCAAAATAACGGCAAGACTTTTAGCAAGGAAAACCTCACAAATCAACTGTGGAAACTACGAGACCACCGGTAGGCCACTTAAATCAATAGGGAATGGGTTATACAAGTTTCTCTCTACTCATAAATGGAGGCTTGCATCGTTAATGTATTCCAATAACTAGAACAGATCTAATATCGGATATAATTGTAACAAATCAAAACAACGAAATGTTACCTGTTGCGGAAGCATGATACGGATCGAGTGTCCGGATAACGAGTCTACCAAAGTCTCATTTTGTTTCCACAAATCAAGTCTACGCCTCGTGGGTGGCTCGACAGATAGAGAAATCTCGTATATCTCTTTCTATTCATTATATCGAATGAATAAGCACGTAGCCTATTTATATGAGTGGAAGAACTGTGCATATGACAGCTGCATTAAATGCTTGATGTTGACACATTCAACTGTGCATATAACGGCTGCAACTGTGCATATGACGACTGTATTAAATATTATTAAATATTTAAACATGTTTTTCTTACAGGTCCCACTCGGCTACATAAGCCGCACATCAGAACATATCTGCTCGGCTATGTAAGCCGTACAATAGAACATATCTTATCAGCTACACAAGTCGTACAACAGAACAAATCTGCTCGGCTACACAAGCCATACAATAGAACAAATCTGCTCGGCTACACAAGCCACACAACAAAACATATATGCTTCGATATATAGAGATTGTCTCATACTTCATACAAGAAATGATTCGTGCGACCAAGAAATAACTAGAGTGTCATATTAAGTCACCACCTAACTAACATGACACTTTCAAAATAACGATACCCCAAATATTCTTTGCATCACCAATAGCTACGAATCCCTTTAAGCTATTCAATATTTGATTACATACATAATGTAATCGCCCAGG
>JAOWBN010202767.1:0-14606 GCA_028565015.1 Pinguicula moranensis | reverse complement strand
GTACGTACTGGTCTGGTGGGTCATCATTCTTCGCAGCATCAGCACGGTAGAATTTATATCTACATATGTAGAAAGGAAAAACAACTCTAGTATTTTCCAAAATCAAAGTACATCTTTGTCTATTTATTGACCAACAAACATACACGACTTTAGCTATAAGACACAATTAAATATACGACTTCAACACCCCCTCAAGTTGATTCATAAATGTTTATGAGATTCAACTTGTGTGTAAGCTTCTCAAACGGTGGCTGACATAATCCTTTTGTAAAGATATCTGCAATCTGTTCTGCTGAGGGTGTGAAAGTTATGCAGGCATACTTTAGCTCAATTTTTTCCTTTATGAATTGGTGATCCACCTCAACGTGTTAAGTCTGATCATGTTGCACTAGGTTATGGGAAATACTAATAGCAGCTTTATTGTCTGAATGGAGGTTGATTGGTGACTGGCATGGTAACTTCAGCTCCTCAAGCAGTCGTTTTATCCACACGCCTTCACACACCCCTTGAGCAATAGCTCTGAACTCGGCTTCAGCGCTGCTTCTTGCTGTCACATTCTGTTTTTTACTCCATGTGACTAGGGTTTCCCCAAACAAAAGTGCAGTAGCCTGTAGTAGATATCTTGTCTTCTTGTGAACCAGTCCAATCTGCATCAGTGAAGACTTCTACGGTTCGGTCATTGCTCTTTTTAAAGAATAGTCCTCTGCCCGAAGATCGCTTCAAATATCTCAGTATCTTGTAGACAACCTTCAAATGTGTTTCATATTTTTTTGATAAAATTTTACTTCATTAATTGACATGGCTATACAGAACCCTGACTCAGCAGATCCTAACTGTAGGCATCCCTAGTTTATCTAGCCTTATCATTCCTTGAGCCAGTCGTGGGAGTTGATTCTTGTGCCAAAAAATTGTCGTTGCACCATGTGCAACGTGCTTATCTAGTAAATCAGCTATAGAGTTCCCTTCTCTAAATTGGTGTAGCACTTGTACCCTTAAATTCTGCATTTGTGCTTTCAAAAGCTTCCAATAATCCCATAAATACCAAGGGGTACACTTGTCGGCTGTAATCCAGTCCACCAAAAGCTTGGAGTCTATTTCTAGTATCACATTTGTCCAGCCTTGGCTGTGGCAAAGTCTCAGGCCTTGAGTAGCCGCTTTCAGCTCAGCAACATTGTTCGTCCCTTCTCCAAAGAAACTAGAAAACGCTGCCAAACAGTCTCCTTCCTGGTCTCTTATAATTCCCCCTCCTCCTGAAAGCCCTGGATTGCCAAGACAGCTGCCATCGGTATTTAATTTGACCCATCATGCAGGAGGCTTGATCCAGGAGACAATCTTTAGGTTGTCCTGCATCCTAAAATGGAATCTGATGTCCAGCTGCTGCAGCAGGTAGTTATCGTGCACCTGCATTTTGAAACTCATTTTAGTTGAGGCTGTCAAGGAAGCTATCATGGTCCTTACCTGGCGCCAGATCTGCTCCTCTGGTTGGTGTCTCCCTTCAAATCTTGACAAACACCTGTGCAACCATAAATACCATGTTAGTAAAGAGGGAAAGAGCAAAGATAATAAACCCTTTATTCCTGATTTTTTGGTTATCAATTTCCATTGTGACAGCCGTGCTTTCCACCCCATAGGATCAGTGGAGCTCACTCCCATGAGCTGAGCTGCCCTGTTTCATATCCTGCCTGCTAGTGGGGAGTCAGAGAGCACATGATCAGTGGTTTCTTCACTCCTGAATCTGCAGCATTGGCAACATGAAACTAGTTGTACCCCCTTCCTTTTTATATTTTCATCTGTAGGCAAACAACTATTCCAAGCTTTCCATGAACATAAACTAATTTTAGGAGGCAACACCTTGTGCCAAATCAAGTCCTGAACAGGTAATTCAGGTGCTCTACTCCTTATAGCTTCCCATGCTGACCTCACAGAAGACAATTATTTCATTTCCTTCACCCATCCTTGAGGGTGCTGTTGCTAAGATCTCGGCTGCAGTGGCCTCCCCTACTGCAGTTATGAGTAATTGTTGATTCCATGCTCCATTGCTAGCAAAGTCAGCTATCCTTGCACCCTGATCATAAATATGCTCAACTCTTACTGCCAGGATTCCAGAACCGAGCCATTTTTCAAACCAAAAACTGGCAGATCCCCTGTTTATCAGTATCTGAACATTATCTAAGACTTCCTGCCTCAACTCCATCATATACTTCCATAATCTCGAGTCTGTTGGCCTAATCTGCCTCATGAGAAGGGGGTCTAGCCTAGCATACTTAGCTGTGGACAATCTTTTCCATAAGTTGCTTCCTGCCATGAGATTATAGTAGAGCTTCATCCCTAGCGCCTTCTGTACTTCGGCTAGATCTCTAACACCTAATCCTCCCTCATTAACTGGCCTACATAGATGCTTTCACCCCATCCAATGGAGCTTGTTCATGCCATCAAACTCTCCCCATAAGAAGTTAGCCATCAATCTCAGGATCTCATTCAATGCCCATTGAGGTATTTTCAGAACTGCACGGGCATACTGGACATGACATGCTTGATCAGAACCAAGCGCCCAGCTTGAGTTATTAATTTCCCTCTCCATCCTGCTAGCTTTTGTCTGATTTTTTCCAACAAAGGCTCTAAGGCTTGCCTGCTGAGATGGCCAGGGCACACTGGCGCACCTAGGTAGGTCATGGGAAAGGCACCTTCCCTGAAGCCTGTGAGTTGTTTGATCCTGCTTCTTCTTTCCTCAGTTAGATGCTTAGACATGTATAGTTCGGATTTTGCATTGCATAAAAGCTGGCCTGACCAGGAGCAATAGTTATCCAGTACCCTGACAGCCTTCTGACTGATCTGTGGTCACCACCTGCAAAAATAAGGACATCATCAGCATAGGTAAGATGTGAGATCAATGGAGCACCCACTGGGTGATGATAATGAGTAATGTTCCTGTTTGCAAACTCTTGGTTAAGGGTTTGAGACAGAACATCCTGAACCAGGATGAAAAGGTAGGGGGACAGGGGGTCCCCCTGCCTCAAACCTTGTCTTGAATGAAAGAATCTTAAAGCAACTCCATTAAATTGCACTGTGAACCATTGTCCTATGACATCTCATAATCAGTCCAATCAGATTTGCACTGAAGCCTTTTGCCACTAGGACATCCTCCAGGAACTTCCAGCTAATTCTATCGAAGGCCTTGGACATGTCTAACTTCAAGATCACATTGCCTCCCTTTCTTTTCTTATGTAGTTGGTGCACCAGTTCTTGTGCCAAGCTTATGTTCTAAAAAATATTCCCGATGGTTAAGAAAGAACCCTGCTTTGCACTTAAAAGACTAGACTTTAGTCTTGAAACATAACCTTGGCAATAACCTTGTACACAACCGTGCTGAGGCTTATGGACCGAACTTGATCTAGGGATGATGGGTGCTCAGTTTTCGCAATCAGGGCAATAGTATTACTGGCAAACATTCTAGGCAGTGTTGACCCTGAGAAAAAAATCCTTCACCGCACTAGTTAGATCTTGACCAATGATTATCCATGTGCTCTTGAAAAAGCCCGAACCCAACCCATCAGGCCCAGGGGAGCTGTTATCTGGGATGGACCATAAAGCTGCTTTGACCTCCTGTTCCATAGGGGTCCTCATGAGACAAAGGTTATCTTCTGTGGACAGCTTGTGAGCAAACAAGGGTCCTAGGTCAGGGTGGGGGATGTGGCTGAGAGCAGGTGATAAGAGTCTTTCAAAATACCTCACCGCCTCCTCATGAATAGCTTTCTGACCCTCTAGTGTTCTTCCATCATGGAGTTGCATATGAGACATGGCTTTCTTATTCTGCTTCATCTTAAGGAAGGAAGGAAAGAGGGATGAGTTCGTGTCTCCCTCTATGAGCCATGCTTTTTTGGAAATTTGCTCCAGCCGGCTAAGCTCTCTATTTTCCCAAACCAATAACTCTTCTGTTTTCCTTCTGTAGGCCCCCTTTGCAGCTTCTGAGTAATGAGATTGTAAATCAATTTATATGCCCTCCATGTCAGACTCCAGGATCTTTATGTGCTCATCTGTCTTTCCAAAGGTGCATTTGTTCCAGTTCCTCAGAGAAGATCTCATCTATTTAAGTTTCAGGCCCAAAGAAGCTAGACCAGTTGGCCCACCTACTGAGTGCCACGTTTCCTGTCCTAGCTGTTCAAAAGACTCAGCACTTGACCACATGTTTAGATATCTAAATTGCTTGTAGCCATAGGATTCCTTCTGCAAATTAAACCGGACAAGTATAGGACTGTGGTTAGATGTCCTGCGGTGCAACAGCCTATAACAGCAAGCTGGCTGTCCTATTAGAAGCTCTGAATTAACCAAAACTCTGTCCAATAGAGCCCATGTTCTTTGAAGGCCAGAGTGCCCATTACACCAAGAGTATCTCCGGCCAATATGTTGCAGATCAACCCGCGCACAGGCGTGGATGCAACTGTTAAAGTTCTGCATTGGGGACAAGGCCCGCAGTGTACCTCCTCTCCTTTTCTTATTTGACCTAATGACATTGAAGTCCCCAAGGACCATCCAAGGGAGACCCGTGGGATTGATCTGTTCAAGATGAATCCATAGGTCCCTTCTTCTTAGGGGGTTGCACTTGGCGTAAACAAAGGTAACAATCATCTCCATATCCCCGCACTTCCACCTTCCTGTAATAGTTTGTTTATGACTAGTCAGAATCTCAAATTCAGTTCCTTCCTTCCATAGGATCCATAATTTTCCTTGTTGGGCAGCATTAGTGGCAGAAAGGGCCATACCCAATGCATGTGAGAGACTAAGAATTCTACTCTATGAAGTAAAAGGCTCTGCAATCCCTAAAATCTCAACTGAGTGCAGACTAATCCACTTCTTCATATGTTTTTTTGGCCCTTTTCAGACCTCTGCTATTCCAAAATAATATGTTGTTAGGCATTGACTAGGAAAGCTGGAATCCTAGTCTCAGGGATGTGTCCTACCAAACCTTGTAGGACTTTAAAGATTTGGATACCCGGGCTGATCTGCGCAAAGCCTTTGGCGAGCCCTTGTATCCTGGGTCAGATTCATACAGTTTCTGACTATTAGGTACAGGATGCTTCTCTATCAGCTCTCCATCTGATTCAAACTTCTCCGGGTCCTTTTCATTATCCATAAGACACCAGAAACGCCTTGTTCCACAGTCAAACTCTGCATCCAGCTGTTGCATATGCCATAAGTCTATATCATCATCCCGGGGGACGGCTACTGAGCTTACTCCATCCTCCCCTTGCTGCAGAGGTATCTCCAGGCAATCTTCCCACCTAGTATGCCTGTACAGCCTTGGGGTTATCTTTTTGCTGCGTTTGGCATAAGATTTGTTCAGGTTGTCAAGCCTGGCATTGGCTGAGCTTGGGTAGCAAGGAGACACCAAAGCTGGAGTTTCCACAACCTCAGTGGTGCATGTAGCTTTGCCCTGTATCTCTGCTCCTTTCCCAGAGGGGCAGTTGTACTCAGGCATATTGTATAGTTTTTCCTGTTCCCTGTGACTATCCATAGGTAAGCTGTCCTTGTTCCGCGGAGTATCTGCCAGGTCCTCCAGTTGACCATCCAGGGTAGCTTTCTGAGCTTCATTCCTAGGCATCCCTTATTGAACTTCTGGAAATTGAGTCACTGCTTCTGCTTGGGTGACCTTGATGGAGTTTTCAGGATCCACATGTGCTTTCCCAGGTTTACTTAACAGAGGCCAGACCTTGTCGTCCAATGGGCCTGCTTGCTGGTCTTCTAGGTTCTGTCTGGGAGCCATCATTTTTTTTTCAGCTTTTAGGCTCCTCCCTAATCTGAATCGGGTAAGCCCCATCTTTTGTTTCCAGCAGTAAGTTGGGAACTATATGTTGCTAATTCTTCTTCCTTACTAGGCGGCAAATAGTGTCAGTCTTGGAACTCTGAATGCCTATCCTCCACTCGGAGCAGCTCCCCAAAAGGTTTAATCATCTCCTTGAAGATGCACTCATTCCAGCATTGCACCGGGATCCCAATTACATTCATTCATCGATCGTTGGGTTGTACAGCTGTGTGAGGGTACATCTATGCAGATCAGCCAGGCCTAAAGACTGTCATCTTGCTGCTCCAGACAGCAAAGTATTCATATCAAGTTCTGTTGTTGTCTGGACCAGGATCTGCATTCCGGGAAGGCGTGAGACTTGACATGAGGTAGCCCATGAGTTTCATGGATCTCCTGGACTAGTTGCCTGCGGGATATTCCATGAAGGGTAGCCACTAGACACCATTGTCTCCTTTGGGGTTGGGTCTAGTGAGATTTTGACTATTTCAGGCGATTTTTGCACCGCCGCCGTCACCATCCTGCACAGATTCTTTCCCTGTCGAGGCGCAGTCACCGTTTCCTTTTTGTACTTGACCACATTCGCGCGGATCATGGATTCCTAGACCCTCAAAGCATTTAATATGGCCATGGTCTTACCCACTCCATCCACGATTGATCCGTAACGTACGAAACCGAATCTTTTTTCTACGCGGTCTATCTTTTTCGGGATAGTTATTCTGGAAACCTCCCCTAGTGCGGCGAAGGCAAGACGCATCTCATCTTCCTTCCATTCCGGTGGGAAGTTCTTGAAGTAGAAGGTGATACCCTCTTCCTTCAGCGTCTGTGAGTCGATCCAGTGTCTTTTGCTTGCCGCCCGTGAGCTTTCCGCGACATCAATTTAGCTCTTACCTTTCTGCATCTCATCAGCTACTTGTGCTGGTAAGCCCGCAACCGGCAAAAGGCCTGGGTCCGGAAGCGCAGGTGGCTCCGTGTCCTCCGCCGCCATCAGAGGCGGAGGGTTGGTGTGCGTATGTGTGCGGTGATCGATGGAAGCTAGAGAGAACCAAGAGGAAAATTCCAGAGAGAGAAACTAGCCGTTGTTAATTGTCCTATCATCCTTTGGTACCTACCTTTCTCCAGTGTTTCATTTGCTGAGTGCATATGTTGACTGGGTACACTGACTGCAAATGCAATGTCCAGTCTTGTATGTGATAGGTATAGTAGTTTTCCTACCATCCTTTGGTACCTTTTTTTTTTTGATAAGTAATCAGAATATTGGGTTTCAGAATCACAGATCAGGGTATCCTTAGGGCCTTCGGCCCGCCGACTAATCCCCACACCTTTGTCCACAAGAGTATCATCACTGGTTTGTCCCTTCCATGAACTGATGGGAGTATCACTAGGTTTGCAACCAAGCATTCCCGTGTCACTCAATAGATAGAGGATATACTTTCTCTAGGAGACTGAGATTCCATTCTTTGACCTGGTCACTTTCATGCCCAGAAATATTTTAGGTGTCCCAAGTCCTTAACTTTGAACTCAGTTGATAAAACCCCTTTTAAGCGTTTCATCTCTTGCACATTTTCTCCGGTGAGGATTATATCATCAACATATATCTCTTGAGTGGTGTACGAATAAAGTATGGCCTGATTGCCCCTGTTGGTATCCTTCACTTCGAAGAACCTTAACAAATTTATCAAACCATACCCTTGGTGACTGTCTAAGTCCATAAAGTGACTTCTTGAGCTTGCAGACTAGATTCTCTTTTCCTGGCTATGTGAATCCTAGAGGTAGTGTCATGAAGACTTCTTCTTCAAGGGTACCATTCAGGAATGCATTTTTAATATTAAGTTGATAGAGATGTCAATCCTCGTTGACTGCAAGTGAGAGGAGTACTCTGATAGTATTTAACTTGGTCACGGGTGCAAATGTTTCTATAAAGTCAATTCCATAGGTTTGAGAAAAACCTTTGGCAACTAACCGAGCTTTGTACTTGCTTATCGAGCCATCAGCATGATATTTCACGGTAAACACCCATTTACACCCAACCGCCTTCTTTCCTTTCTGTAATTCCACTTCCACCCAATCGAGCCATCAGCATGATTTTTTTTTCAATGCTTATATTTCTTCCAATACCGCATCTTTCCACTCGGGAATGTTCAGTGCCTCCTGAATATTCTTGGGAATTGATGTAGAGTCAATTGTCACAATAAAGGCACGAAAGTTTGGAGATAACTTGCCGTACGAAACACACTTTGCAATCGGGTGAAGGGTGTATGAGCGAGTCTTTTGTCGCAGGGAATTGGTAGCTCTACCTCAGCAGACACATCTGAATTTCTCACGGGCTTGTCATCAAGGGGGTACAAGAGGACCAACCATCGGTTCAGACTCATGTTGGGGTGCCGGAGAGAGGGCCTCATAATGTCTTGATTTTGGCCTTCATGAGTAAACAAGAATTTCCGGAGATGCAAGGGATGAGTCATCACTGAAGGCAATAGGAAGCACGTGTTGTACTTCTTGAGATATCTCCCCCCTTGAAGTGCAGCTATGGAAAGCAAGGAAGTTGTTCAAGAAATGTGGCATGCATGGTAACAAAGATTTGTCGCTTGGACGACTCATAACATTTGTAGCCCTTTTGTGTGGAGCTATACCCGATTAACACACTCACGGGCTCAAGTGTCAAGTTTAGTACGGTGAGGGGAATGAATGTGTACGAAGACCTTGCAACCACGGAGAGGCAAGCCCGGGCTCAAGTGGGACAGATGGAAGAATTCATTCAGTTTGTTCCATGGGGTGGCAAAAGAGAGAACTCGAATTGACATTCGGTTAATGAGATAGGCAGAAGTGGGTATGCCGTCCCCCCGAAAAGATTTTGGCATATTCATTGTAAGAAGGATTGCTCGTGTGACATCGAGGATGTGGCACTCCATTTTGTTGAGGGGTGTTGACATAAGAGCTCTGATGGAGAATGCCATGAGTGTGGAGATAGTCCTGGAGGTGGCAATTTATGTACTCGGTACCGTTATTCGAGCATAGGATTTGAATGGTGGTACTGAATTGAGTTTGGATAAATTGGTGGAACTTCATGAAGGTTGAGGCCACTTCAGATTTGTCTTTTAGGATAAATACCCAACAGCCAACATGCACGTGTGTGATCATCTATAAATGTAATGCATCAGGCTTGGGTATGGTTTGGTATACAGGATGGACCCAAGACGTCACTGTGGATTAGAGAGAATGGACGAGAAGGTTTGTAATCAGATATTGGAAGTGAGCTACGGTGATGTTTGGCACGCACGCAGACTTCGCAAAGAGGATGATCGACACGTGATAGGGAAGGAAATATATGAGATAAACACTGAAAGTTAGGATGCCCCATCCGAAGATGCCATAACAAAAATCCTTTGAAGTTTTGGACAGAGAAACAGAATCACAAATTACAGGGAAATGATGTTTACTTACGGCAGCCTGGTCAAGATAAAAAGAAGCATTTGCACTCCTTAACACTGCCAATCGTCTTCCTCGATGATAGGTCCAGCAAAACACAGCCAATAGGGGAAAAATTAACCGTACAATTCTGATGAATGAATTGACTGACTGACAACAAACTGCAAGACAAACTAGGCACATGGAGAACATTCTGCAAAGTATTAGTGTCACTTAAGGGAATACTTCCCTTGCCAGCAATAGGCGTAAAAGATGCATCAGCAAGTTTGACAGTGCGAAGACCATCACATGAAGCATAAGAAGTGAAAAGAGTTCGTGCTTCAATCATGTGGTGAGCAGCCCCCGAGTCAAGAATCCAAACACTGCGAGGTGATGCAGTCTGGCAGATGTGTAGAGCAGTACCTAAGTGAGCAAGGGAGGTAGAAGGAGTGCCTGAGGGTGGTCAGTGGGAGTGCTCGAAGGCCTTGAACATGGAGAACATTTTCTAGATTTGGGCCATTTGAGCAGCTGAAAACCCATCACTTGAAGATGCATCCAGGGAGACTGATGGTTCGGCTGTAGCATGGTGTACCTGTGGTTTGTGGTCCTAATCAGGTGGTTTGCCATGAATTTCCCAGCAATGACCCGGCTTCTCACAATGGTCAAACCATGGGCGCTCTTTCGAATAGCGAGTGCCCATGATGGGGCCTTTGGTTATTAGTGCGGAAGCTTCAGTTTCATGGCAGTTCGAGTGGATTTTAAGCATCACCTTGTGGCGTTGCTCTTCCCTACGAGCTTTGGCAAAGACTTCTCGGATAGAGGGAAGTGGAGTCCAACTAAGAATTCGACCACGAACATCATCAAAAATATCATTGAGCTTAGCCAAGAACTCGAACACACGTTCTGCAACAATTCTTTTCAGGAATCGAACATTATCATCAGTGCACGCCCATTCCTCTTCGGTGAGCAGGTCTAATTCTCGCCACAAAGTCATCATCTCTAGGTAGTAGTCCATGACTTCACGGTCGCCCTGCGTAGTGTGCCAAAGGCGCGTTTTGATTTCAAAAACTTGGGCTGTGTTTATATCATCCAAATGAGTCTCCTTCACGGCCTCCCAAATGGCGTTGGCGGTAGGCATTATACATATACGACTATTTGAGGGTGAGAATTATGGAGTTGAGGAGACATGACATAGTCAGTGAGTTGTCGGACTTCCATTTCTGAAACTCTTTGGCATTGGCGGGTTCGAGCATCTTCACCTCACCGGTGAGATAGCCCAGCTTATTTTTACCTTCGAGTAGGAGTTTGACGTGATGGAGGAAGAAACTCAATTCGACAGGTTAACGTGATGGAATAAGGGTGGCTTTCCGGTGTGGGGACAGCTGCTAAATGACAGAAGTAAAGAACAGGAATGGTCTGCTCTAGGTAAGCAGCCAGCAGGATATGTTGAAGGAAAGACGAGGGGTCATGCCGTATGGAAAAAAAAAGTTGAAGGTGATCCCTACAGTATCAGAAGATAATCAGCTGGAAAAAACTAATTCCAGTGCTGGAAAGTTAGAAGTGGTCAGTCCATCGAAAGTGTTGGTGAAAGATCCATCCCCCAACGAAGCTTATTTTGTCAGTTCGACTGCAAACTTAGATCAACAGAGTAACAAGTAAAGTTATACATCTGGTGTGGCGATTATTTCAAGGTCAGATTCAGTAGAGGGAATTCGTGAAAGATTATCTGTCTCTGAAGCACAAGTCAATGCCTCACTATACATCTCAACTCAGCCTAGCTAGCCTGAAAATATACGGGCTTACTCGTTCCATAGAGGAAAATATACTAGCTAGCAGTCCTCTTAAACAGATTCAGAATTATTAGGGATGAGGCTAACAACAAATCAAGATATGGCGCGGACAGAATTAAATGAAGAAAGTCCAAGGAGTCAAAGTCCAATGATGGTAGTTAATCCAGTTATCCGGGTGTGACTATGAGCCTGTCTCAAGAATCAGATCCTTTCGACCTAGCTCCTTTGTTATGTCTAACTACGAACTCATTGGCAAAGAAGAAAGATGAGAACTATATCCCGTTTGGCTCGATGGTAGATTCAGTAGCAAAACTGCGGGAACATACATGTCGAATTCAAAGCTCAAGTAACAACCTGGAAAATTCTAATGTAACTAAATCATCTCTACCTCAATCACAATATGAAAAAGATCTTGGATCTAGCAGCAGATTTGGGGGTCTCCTCGAACACATCTATAGAAGATATGCTAGGGCGCTTGAATGCTATGAATGAAAGAGATGTTTCTATGGCAGAGACTAATATCAATCAGCCTCGGCCATCCTCACCATCTCCTCAATAAAATGAGAATATTGTCTTATTACATTAGAGGACTGAGGATGGTTCAAAAGAAAACTGAAATAAAAGAACTAGTTAGAATCCATCATGTAGATCCTATTTGTATTCAGGAAACGAAAGTGTCATAAGTGGATGTTAACTTTTGCATAAAACTATGGCTTAATGAAGATTTTGAATGGAGCAGCTGTGACGCATCAGGTAGCTCGGGTGGATTATTATGCTTATGGCAAAAAGAAAAGTTCAAACTCATGATTCTAACCTCTGGGAATGGATTTCTTATGTTGGAAGGGCTCTGGGGAGCGGAAGCGCAACCGGTTAAGATACTGAACATTTATGCCCCTTGCACTTGAGAGGAAAAAGAGATCTTTGGGCCAGATTACGCTCAATTATATCAGTGTCTCCGCTGGCCAGTTGGTGTGTGGTAGGTGATTTCAACACAATAAGAACAACAAAGGAAAGGAGGAGCAGAGCAATTGTGCCTATTGGGGAAATGAATGACTTCAATAAGTTTATACAAGACACAGAATTAGTCGATCTTCCTATGAAGAAAATGCGATATACTTGCATCACAAGGGGCGGCTCCTGTTGTAGTAGGTTGGACAGGTTCTTACTCCTGGCTCCAGCAGTGGTCGGAGTTGTATCAAGTTGGTCTGACCACAGACCAGTACTTCTCAAAACTGAAATGCTGAACTGGTGGCCAAAAATATGGAGAAACTTGAATAGCTGGGAATCACATGCGGATTTTGCTAAACTTGTACGGTCAATATGGTCCTCACTTCAAGTGTCTAGTCATTATAGTTATGTGATATGTGAAAAGTTAAGGCAGATGAGGTTGAGATTAAGTGAATGGAATAAAAACAACTTCGGAAACATAGATTGTAGAATCAAAGGCCTTAGAGCTCAACTAAAACTTCTGAAGTTGAAATAATGCAAAGGTTGGAACTGTGGCAGCAATTGCAACGTTCAATGCAAGACAAAGAAAGCTTCTTATGCAAGTCTAGACTGCGCTGGATCAAGGAAGGGGACAACAATTCATGTTTCTTTCATGCTAAGGTCAATAACCGCAGAAGATTGAATGTTATAAGAGGATTATATCTTGTGGGAGTGTGGTCAAAGGATGTGTCAGAGATTAAAGCAGGGATCACTCAACATTTCTCATCTCATTTTTCCACTCTAGACCTCACCTCTAATGCAATGTTAACAACAGCAGATAATGCTTTCCTACTATCTGAATTTACTGAAAGTGAGATAAAGGCCACAGTTTGGAGTTTCTCAACTACAAAAAGCCCTGGTCCGGATGGTTTCAACTTCATGTTTATTCAAAAGCATTGGGAAGTTATCAAACAGGATTATATAAGTTTTATCAGAGAGTTCTAACGAAATGGCCGTTTATCAAAGGCAATGAATGCAACCTTTATAACACTAGCCCCTAAAGTTTTGAATCCAGTCGAGCTAGACCACTATAGGCCAATCTCTTTGGTTGGAAATGGATACAAGGTTCTGTCTAAGCTGTTGGCAAACCGTCTGAAAACTGTGATGGGGAAAATCACATCAAACAACCAAACTGCATTCATCCAAGGAAGACAAATCATGGAAGGTGTCTTAATAGCAAATGAGGCTATCCACTTAGCAGGAGTGGGATTTTCTGTGGACCATGCTGATTAAGTTTGGGTTTCATCCAATATGGATAGCGTGGATTACAGTGATAGTGAATGGGAGCAGTACAAGTGAGTTCAAACTTAAGAGGGATTGAGGCAAGATGATCATTTATCACCATTCTTATTCCTGATAGTGGTAGAAGGTTTAAGTATGCTGATCAATAAGGCCATTCAGCTGAGGAAACTCACTGGATTCAAAGTTGGAAGTGTGCGTTATCTCATCTGCAATACGCGGATGATACTCTACTATTTGTAGTTGGAACAAGTGAGAATATACTGACAATCAAATGTATTTTAAAGATCTTTGAGCTTGTTTCAGGATTGACAATAAACTTTTCAAAGAGCAAATTGTACGGTTTGAATATAGCATCAGAAACTCTAGCAAGATTTGCCTTAAGCTTATTCTGTCAATCAGCTTCTTTGCCATTCATCTACCTGGGGTTGCCTATTGGAGATAAACCTCGCAGATTGAAGATGTGGATCAAAGTAACAGAGGTGATAGAAAAGAGAGTGCTTAAATGGGAAAACAGAACACTTTCTTTTGTAGTGAGAGTTACTCTAGTGAAATCAGTGCTCACCAGTCTGTCGGTCTACTACATGTCCATATTTCAGGCACCAAAAACAGTGCTTAAAAAAGTAGAACAATTCCTTCGCAGCTTTCTGTGGAAAAAGAATCTAAACAATGCAGGGTCAATAAACTGGATATCCTGGAAAAATCTGTGCAGAGAAGAAATTTGGGGGAGTGGGAATTTGAGACCTGGCTGACATGAACACATCGTTATTGGAAAAATGGTTATGGAGACTATTTGAATCTAGGTTTTTGTATATATTGAAGTCATTCGTTCGTAACATATTTATAGGAGGAGGTGAATGTGTTAGGTGAGAATTAAGCTACCTAACACATTCACCTAACACAATCACCTAACACATTTTCACCTAACACACTTACCTAACACATTTAACATATTCCAACATTCTCCCTCAAGTTGTGGCAAAGATGTCAACGAGCCCGAGCTTGTGAACTGCCCCTTGTAGTAGTCCTGGGCCAACAGACTTCGTGAATAGGTCAGCTGTTTGATCATGTGAACCAACAAATTGTGGGACGATAACTCCTGGTTGAACTTTCTCTCGAATGAAGTATGTGCTTTGTTCTTTCATGAAGAATTGAGTCAGATGATAGCATAATGGCTGACTTGTTGTCACGGAATAGAGTAGAGAAATCAGTGACGGAGAACCCCAATTCTTGAAGAAGGGAGCGCAACCATAATACCTCACATGTCTCTTGTGCCATAGCTCGATATTTAGCTTCAGGGAAGATCGGGAGACAACTGCTTGTTTCTTGCTCTTCCATGAGATAAGATGATTCCCACGGAAGGTGCACAATCCTGAAGTGGATCG
>JAOWBN010202756.1:0-14606 GCA_028565015.1 Pinguicula moranensis | reverse complement strand
ATTTGTCTTAGAAAATTTGAATTATATATTACGTTCGAAAATTTTGCTAAGCTCATAATCATCACGCTCTATATAATGATCAAACTAGGGGGTGACATATTCCTACATGTATATTTGAAGGACATAAGGCACAATCTCGATATTTGATTTGTCTTAGAAAATTTGAATTATATATTACGTTCGAAAATTTTGCTAAGCTCATAATCATCACGCTCTATATAATCATAAATCCTTCAAAAAAAATTATTTTCATTGAGCAAAAACACAGTAACATATACAAGGCAAAACATAATTGGCCACTTGGGATTTTTGCTGTAGAGCATTTTCGGTATAATTTCGGTATGCCTTTTAATTTGTTCTAGCCAAACGAATTGGCACAAATGAAATTGTTAACGAATAACAATTTTCATTTTCTTTTAATACACAATTAAAAGAAAAACTTTGACATTTCAAAAGCATCTGACTTAGTACAGATGTAATCCTTAATCGATTAGGTATGTACCCACGTAGGATTCCTGTACTAAATTTTTGGAATATCACTGCCTAAACAATACACTTATTCCTCGTGAAGGATCCAGATATCTGGTGGATTCACAGCTCACTTAACAACCAGCCCAAGACAATCTCTCTTAAACCCGATTAACGCGGATCTCTTTTGAAATTTGGTGTAATTATGACAATCTGGGATTTTGATTATCATAATTCAATTATTAACACAGAGTTATTAATTTTCCTCATTAATTTTATTAGTTCAAAATATATTCTATAATAAAATTAATTCCTAATTCACGTAATGAATATAAGCATGCTTTGGAATTAAATTGCACGTAGCAAATAAAAAATATTCTACTACATGCATGCTACAAATTAAATTGCACTAAGCAAAATAATTTTAATTCTTAATTATGCATGCGAAGAATAGAAATTTAATTGTACAAAGAAAATAAATAATTTCTAATTCATACATAATTAAATACATTTAACACATAAATATTTATTTTGGGCCTCAATTTTTTAATAAATAAAAATTATTCTTGCCCAAAGCCTTAGAAAAATAAAACCCAATTTATTTTCTAAGGATTTAATTTGGCAATTTGCCAATCACAGGCCAGGCCCAATTTCGCTTTAACACTATAAAGCCAAGCCCATTTTTTTTTTATATAAATACTTCAAATGGGTTGTTTAAAACGCGGCCCAAACTTTAAAAAAAAATAGGCCCGATCTTCAATTTTTTTTTTATTTCGAGTAGGCCGCTTAAAGCGGCCACAGATTAAAAAAAAATGTATGGGCGGGTCTGTTTGACCCGCCCACTATATAAGACGGAAAAAATGAAGCGGTTTCATTCGAAACCCTTCTGCGTCTATCAGAATCCTCTCGTTGTATCTCCATCCCTCGCCGTACCTCCGTTCGAAAACTATGGCGACCGCCGCTGCCACGGCTGCGCTTCTCGAGCGTAGTCAATCCACCACCGTCGCCGCCGTCGCTTAGCCCACGTGATTAGGTAAACGTCGTTCTCCGCCGCATTTTCCTTCGCTACGCTTTTCCCAGGCCAGATCCACACCATTCATCCAAAAAACTCATCATATTTCGGTGGTTTTCGGCTTCGGTTGATGGCGCGTGACTCACATGCGCCGCCCCGAGGTGGTTTTAATGGCCGGATCTAGCCTTTTCGGCGCGGATTCGTAGATCTGGGCGAAAAATAGAAATCGGTGAGCAGAGACGCGCCAACACGCGTGGCGGTCGGTGGCGCGTGACACACACGCCCCACCCCACAACTTTCTGATGGGTTAAAACGACGGCAACGACGGCTGAAAACTTGTCCATGCAACGGATGCAGGAAAGAAAACGGGAACATGCCGTTCTGCCACGACGCGTTTAAGAAACACACCATTTCCGGCGCGGCGCGTGTGTAACATGCGCCGTTCATTTGGACAGATTGTTACACGCCATTTTGCCGTGGTGCGCGTACGAAATGCGCCAGACGCGTGCTGACTGTCCTTACCGAGTTCACTCGCCGGCACGTTACAAACACGCATCGCCGTGAGCGGCGGTGGCCGGCAGTGTACAATGGCAGATTCCGGCGGTTCGGAAGTCGATTACGAAAATCGATAAAAATAATTTTGGAATTTAAAACAAGATCCGGAGTTATAACGGATATAATCGAACAAATCGAATATAATCCGATCTGGAACCTGCTTCGGTCCCACTTTAATTCAATATAGAGAACGGATCTAATATTGAATATGACGATAACAAATACAGTAAATGCTACCTGTTGTGGAAGCGTGATAACTGGATCGAGTATTCGAAACGAGATTACCAGAGTCTCCTTAAATTCCCACGAATCTAGTCTTAGCCTCTCGGGTGGCTAGGCTGACAGATAAAATCGTATAGTCGTTCATTTCCCTTATTTTCAAATGAATAGACACGTAACCTATTCACAGGCGTGAAAAATGTTTCGTAGTAAATACAAATAGTACTCAAATAGTACAATGCAGACAATAAATTTGTCTGCATAGTTTGGTAGTTGGCACGTTCAAACATCCAAATTTTTCTAAGAGCAAAAAATTCTAATCTTGCATATTTTATTCCGACTTTGAAACGACACTATGACCAATCACAATCGGTGCAAACGACACAGAAATTTTCATAAGCTAAATAACATCCTTAAACAACAACATCATTGGATCGTTAGCAAAAAATCCAACCTATTGTCATTGATTAAAAATTTGGGTCCAAAGAGAAATAACAAATAACATAAACTAGGCCCAAAACAACTTGGTCTTCGGTCAGTTATTTGGTCCAAGAAGAAAGTCAATTAACATGAAATAAGTTCAAATAACAACAGCAAATAATAGCCAACAAATCAGCCCGTCAACACTTAAGCAATCACTCGATGCTTCCGGCGAACTTTCCGATGGCGAGTTCTTCATGGGCATCCCGGATCTCCGGCCATGCGCCCATGCTCCCTCCATCTCCTGGTCTGTTCAAGTTCATAAAATAAATTGACAGTGAGCTCAATTGTGCCCAGTAGATAATTGCGACCAATTTACATCACTCGCGTCGTATTTCCATCATCGTCGTTCACCGCCATCCTCGACCATAATTCACAGATGATCAACAAATCTACTGAACAATTTATAAAGTTCACGTAAGGCCTTCATCGGCAGTTGAGCTAGAAAGCATATAACATCAAGAATTTTAACATAATAAAAATAGTTAAACATGTGATAAACAAAGAAAAAATATGCTAAGAGTGCTCGTGCTTCGCTCATTAATTGTTTCATTCTTTCATACCATACTGTTGAGATTTCGGTGGGAGACGGATTCTTTAGCACCAAAGAAATCGTTAGAAAGTTCAAATACAGTTGGTAATATAACGAAAGATAGAAAAAAAAAATATGTAATAATAGACGATTTTAGGTCTCTTATTCGCCAATTCCTTAGATTCTGAGTATAAGGCAATGTGCTTCAGAATCAGATGCACTTGTTACTTGGATTAATTCTTGCCTGATCCTTAGATTTTGAGTAATCTATGTTGGGTTTCGGAATCAGATTCATTTATAGCTTGTATTGATTCTCCAAAATATCATCTCTCTCCAAAATACAACTCTCAACCCAAAAATTCCACAGAATTCTCTTCTCAAAAGCGGAAACACAAGCGTTGAAACAACGGTGATAATGTATCACTTTAACAATACTTCTAAATCTTAGCCAAGCAATCGGCTAAAACAAAAGAGATCGGTCAAAAAATAGAAGTTCCCAGAGAGAAATCAGAGAAAAAAAACTTTGAGCGAATTCTAAAAAAGAGAGAACAGTGGGCAAAGCCACCACTAGTTGGAGTTGTGACTTCCAACTAACACAATTTTCACAAAACAAAAAATAGTGACTGGAAGTAGACTTTCTGGAGTCTAATTTTCCAGCAAAGTTACTTTCCACATAACCACAGATACTCATATTAGAGTTTCTCATTTGAAAACACAGTCCTAAATCAGAAGTACCAATTAGGTATCTCACATTCCATTTCAAAGCATTCCAATGTTCAATATCAGGTTTGACATAAACTTACTTAATAAAGAAACAACAAATGCAATGTCTGGCCTAGTGCTGACCTTTGCATATATCAAATAACAAAGAAAGTTAGCATAAGGTATTTTGCCCATTTTATCAGTTTCATAAGGAGTTGTAGGGCATTGTTCCTTAAACAATTTAAAACGAGTTGTTAAAGGCAAAGAAACAAATTTGCACTTATTAAAAAGAAATTTCTTGAACAACTTTTGCGTATAGGAATGTTGGTGTAATTTCAAAGTTCCTAATTGCCTATTTCTGATTATTTTCATTCCTGATATCTTTTTTGCTTCCCCTAAATCTTTAATTTCAAATTCAGAATTCAAAGCACATTTCAATTTCTCAATTTCAGACTTTGATTGACTTATCAAAAGCATGTCATCCATCTAAAGAAGTAAAAAAATTTAAAAATCAGAAGAATGCATCAAGTATAAGCAAGAATAATAGCTACTTCTTATAAAACCTAGGATTATCATGAAGTAGAGACAAACAAACGTCCGCGTGCTAACGGGTTAGGCACAACACGCACGAAAAAAATGTGCAAACGTGCCTAAATCGCCCGCATTAAAATGTGCGTGCGTGCGGGGCAGATTTTTTTCTTCAAAAAATGTGTGTGCCTATCCCGGCACGCATAAAAAATATGCGCGTGCTGGGCTTAAAAAATTTGGCCCGCAAACCGTGCGTGCGGTGTGGGCTGGCCCGCATCTGATTTTTTTTAATTTTTTTATATTTAAATTACACTATTGTTTTCATTAAATAATGATAAAAAAAATTTAAAAAATAGAAAACGTGCAAACGTGCGTGATCCATTTGCACACGGTCTTGCTTGACACAGCACGTTTTTTATGCGTGTCGGTCTAGGCACGCACGTTTAAAAAATGTACATTTTTTTGGCACGCACGTTTATAAAACGCGCCCGTGCCGGGCTGGATTTTTCAGCCCGCAAACCGTGCGATGCGTGCCAGGCTAGCCCGACATGCACGTTTACCCAACTCTATCATGAAGGCCTCAAACCTTTTGTATCATTGTCTTGGCGCCTATTTTAAACCATATAAAGACATTTTTAACTAATACACAGAATCATGTTTGTTTGATCCTTATAGCCTAGGGGTTGTTCCATAAATATTTATTCTTCTAATTTCCCATTTAGAAAGGCAGTCTTACAAGTTGTTCAAGTTCAATATCAAGGCAAGCAACATAAAATTCATTGTTTTACTTTATATACACCCATTTACAGCCTATAGTCTTATGATATTTAACCTTAGGTACTAAAGTCCAAGTTTGATTCTTCTTAAGAGAATTCATTCTTTCAGACATTACAGATTTTTATTTTTCAGAATTCTCACAAATAATGGCAAAATATAAGTCCCAGGTTCAAAAATACCAAGGTTTTCACCAACAGAGAAAGCATAATCAATTAATTCAGTAAATTTGACATATTTAGCAGTTATTTTCTTTTTTTTATTGCCCTTATTGAGGGCAATGCTGTATGAGGTGGAAGGTTGGGATTGATCAGATGGAAGTTGATTAGGCTCTGGGAAGTCCTGAATTGCTTCAGGTTCCTCAGATTGGACGAATTCCTGTGAAGGAATTTTTGTCCAACTCCACCTGAAAAGAAGCTTCCCTTGGCTCCACCTCATTTCATGTCTCAGTAGAATCAATAGACAAGCAAGGTAAATGAGCTTCATTAAAAATAACATTGATACTAATAATAATTTTCGTACCAGGCACACTTCTATCACATAGTTTATATCATTTAGTGTCTTCTTGGTATCTAAGAAGAACACATTTCGTTAAATGGGGTTCCAATTTATCAAACCAAGAATGTGCATATGCTGCACAACCAAATACCCTCATTAGCTAGATTCTGGTATCTTTCAGACCAGACAAGCTCAAGGTACTTTAAGTATAAAGAAGTTGAAGAACTTCTATTGATCAAATAGACAGTCGTGCTCAGTGCCTCCCCAAAAAAGAATTTTTTAAACCAGAAGTAATAAAAAAGCAACTTACTTTATCAAACAAAGTTCTATTCATGCGTTCAGCTATCCTGTTCTGCTGAGATGTATACCTGACAGTTATATGCCTGGTCATTGCACTTTTAGAACACAAATGATCAAAAGCAGAATTGCAGAATTTCAAACCATTGTCAGTTCTAAAGTTTATGAGTTTTATTTTCAATCAAGGTTTTCCACTCTTTCAACATTAGGAAAGCTTCATCTTTAGTACGCAACATGAATACTTAGACTTTGCGAGTTGACTGTTCCCCGATCTCCTCCTCATTAAGTGTATAAGCCAATCTTTGCAAAGCATCGCTGTTCTCTTCCCATGCAACCGATCATCCAGAAAATGTTGAACCTACCCCTACGCATGCCTAGTTAGCCCATGATCCTCCACCTTAGTTAGATACATTGATGGGCCAGGAGGATTCAACCGGTGATTTTGATAGGCTTCATCAGCGAGCGTTACGCAGATTGGAAAATGCCCTATCGTGGATGATCCTCTTGATGGCACTCGAACCTTAGGGAGCATGTCTTAGCCTTACCAGCATTGCTTTCCAAGAACCACCGCCACATCCTTACATATGAACTTAGCCCCCCTTTGGTGTTGCATACCCTGCACAGGGAGTATGATGACTCTCGATGCTAGGGTTTTTCTTTTTCTTTCAAGGTTAGGGAGGCTTACGGCTCCTCTTTTCTAGCTCATGAGGCAACTCAAATGTAGTAATGCCCATTGCAACAACATCTTCCAAGCTTTTCGGTCCATGAAGCGCCTCGAACAAGGCTGGTCTTTGGTAGTTTTCCATACTCAAAAGCATTTGCCAATAAAGAGGATCTTATTAAGGCAAATATAATGAAGGATATAAATCGAGGGAACGACCAAGGTTAGTCCTTCATCAACGATATAAATTCTTCAGTTTGTTGGTGTTCCAAGGCCTCCCAAAGGCACTTCCCTCCAATCTTTCCAAGAAGCACGATATGTTATTCCGCGTCTCTTTTACCTTGTAGGTCCCTTCACAGTTTTTCCATGTGTCTTTTGCATTTTTGAAGTACCATGTCTTACTCTTTGAAAGCTTGCAACCTTACATTTTTATTTTAGGCCCGCTTGGTGGCATTTTGGTATTTTTGGATATTGTTCTCTGCCTTAGCTCTTTTCTTCCTGAGCAATTAGAGATCCAAATATCAAGCTTCCCGGTTTCCCTTATTGTTGTAATCTTGGATCCATAGTGTGTGGACAGTAAAGTCAACAAGCGCCACCACTTTAGATCTATAGACTAAAGCAAAAGGGTTTTCCCCTGTGGCCGTTCTTTGAATGAAGGCTTTCCCTAGCATGAATGCAAGGTTGAATAGGTAAAAGTAATAGTGAATGCCCTCCGCAGTTTCCCTCGTGGACTTCCCAAAAAATTTCCTCAACGTCCTTCCCCTCGATACACCTTAGGCAAAATTCTTCCAAAGTTTTCTTGTATAAGTCCACATTGATCCAAGCAAACCTCCTTGCCCATTTGATCAGGCAATGTTGTATAAGTCTCGCGTGGGAATTCCTCCTCGATGAAGTTTACTATTTTCAGGGGAGTAATAGCGGGACTCTGGAGGGTTTGCACATACAACATCTTTAGGTACCCATCTTTCCACACTAATCCTACCTGGAATAGCAAGTCAGCCTAGGAGTTCTCTTCTTGGGGGACATGCTTGAGTTCAAAGCTAATGAATCGCTTGGCTTGTTCCTAAAATTCTTGGAGGTAAATAAGGAGCATGCTTCGCCTTGAAGGTGCTTTGATAGTATTCTCGGATCAGCTATGAATTGACGTGCGTCAGGAGCCACTGCACTCCTATGAAATGTGCTAGCCGGATTCCTTGTATCAATGCCTCATATTCGGCGACATTTTTGGTAATGAGGAACTCGAGGCGGAAAGTCAAGGCATGTCGCACCCCTACTGAATTATTGAGGATAATCTCGACTTCTTCAGGGGATCCCATGGAGGAGCCATCCATATACAACGCCTATACTTTCATGCTTTCTTCTACTCGGGTACTTAGCGATGAAGTCTGCAACAATTTGTGTTTTGAGGTCTAGTTGAGGTTTGTACTGCATGTTGTACAAACCTTATCAATCTTATGAGGCATTTGATTTTGTCATGATTTGCTTGAGGGGTTGGTTGGTGGCGACCTAAATTGTGTACGAACGATAGTAGTGGCCCAATTTTGGGGAGGTGAAAATGAGGCCTAATTGGTGTACCACAACTCAACTCCGTGGAGCAGCAAACTTAGATAGTAAGTTAACTTCTGGATCTTTCCCTCCAACAAAATCAAATTGGCACTTACTACCTTCTTAGAGACTGCAATGTAGAGCAGAAGTTCATTACAAACACTCGGGACTTTGAGCATCAACATGTAAGACCCGTGAATACTTTTATAAATATTCATCTATATAAATGTGTGCTATATTTATAAAGGTTAGAAATTTTTCTAAAGCCCACAATATTAATGAAAAGATGTGGAAAGGTGGGCTGAGAAGTGTACACAATTCAGAGCCTAACGTAAGGAAGGACAGGTTGGTGGGCCGGCGGGAAGAAAAGGAATTAATAAATTAAGCCCCACCATATTAATTAAAGAAGACGGCCTGATTTTGAAGCCCAATTGAGTTGAGAAATCAGCAAGCTTGGGAAGACGAAGACTGAGAGACGGGCGCTGTTTCATCTAGGGATGGCCAAATGGGTTTGGGATTTCCCAACAATGCAAAAACCGTCTCGTTCTGTTATCCGAATTCTCAAAATTTTCGGGAATTCATGTATTTGGAATGGGAACAGGACCAGATTTTTGGTCCTGGGATGGGTTCAGATAATGGCCATATCCATCCCGATTATCCATTTTTAGGCATATGATTTCGAGAATTCTCAAAACTCGTCCCGTTCCGTTGCCCACATTTTCATTTTTTTTGGAAATTTGGGTATTCAGAATGGAAACGGGACCAAATTTTTGGTCCCATTTATTTTTGGGACGAATTTGAGTATGGCCAATACTCGTCCCAAATTCTCATTTGGCCACCGTTAGTTTCATCCTTCAAGTCAACAATCATGGAGCAAGTAGGAGTTACTGAATGAGTTGTTTATATTCAAGAATAATGATTTTCCATTAAGGGAAAGTGAGCGAGCAGAATTCAAAAGCTATAAATAGGACGGGTTTGAGAATGGGGAAAATACACCGAAAATTCAGAGATGATATCGGAGGAAGAGTTTGCTAGAAGAAGAGTTCACCGGCAGAAGAACAAGCTCACCAAGAGAAAAGGGTAAGCAAATATGACTGGTTTAGGCCGCCGGCCGATCGCCGGATTCCAGATGATGTGGGAATCATTTGTTGCAACTATGTGATTTACTTGACTGAATTATTGAGTGTTATGTTCAATTGTTGATTGATGATGGGCTCATGATTTGATTTATTACTGTGTCCAAATTGTTGATAAAATATGAGATGTTGAAGCCAGGGGTGTTTGGAGGGGGGCTAGGCCGGGCTAGGGCCCGGCATGCCCCACTCTCCCCACTGTCAATTGGACATGACAGCCAGGTGTTAGCCTCAGATAAAATTTCTTTTTAGTTGCGCTCTTAACCCACACTGTGTTTCCAGGTTCGTTCCTTGGTGGAACCTTGAAAATTGTTGCTATATATTCTTGCAGCCATGATTTCCAAGCTTCAGTTAAAGCGGCCTTCTCTGGATTGTTTATCACACCAACCTTCAGCATGGAGACAGTAAGTTAAATTTTATAAAATATCTTTTTATATAATCATAAAATCAATGTCATAAATTTGAAGATTGATTTTGATTTTCACTTCATGCAATATATAGATAGGTTGGGCTATTTATTGGGATAGAACATATATTTATGTATTTAGAATTGTATTTGTCCAAAAAAATATTTTATTTTCACCACGAAAAATTTTGTTGTGTACCTCACAAATTTTTTTTTATCCCCCCTAAAAAAATCTAGGTCCGTCCTTGGTTGGAGCCGAGAAGCGATGATGATGGCGAAAATGGGAGGCGACCGTATTGGCTATTCCAAGCCGTTATGTTTTTTGGAAAATATTTCAAATTTTGTAAAAATGAAAAATATAAAACCAAGGCAATAAGACAAAATTAATGATTTGATTTAAAAGTCTACATTCATAGAAGAAGAAAATAATCAATAACAATTATGTGATACAAAAGAGAGCTAGAGAAATCAAGTCACGCAGACATAGTCAACTACATCCCTCTATTTTTTTCTCGTCCAGTCTTTCTTCGACTTATTTCTCAACCCTAAGAGATCTTCTATTTATAGAAAGGAATATTGATACATACTATTATAATTATAACGAGAAATATTTATTCAAGTCAAACACTCGAAATTTATTATAAGGTAATTCTCCGGGAGGAATACCCAGATAGACTTGCTTACCCCCTTCATTTTCAATGAATTCTGGGTCTAGACGCTTAGCAGCCCCTACTTTCACATTTCTTCATTTCACTGGTTGCTGTTGATGGCCAATATTCCATATTTCCTCAATCATCCCCATTGACTGGAATTTTCTCGTATCACATACAAACTTGATTTCGTTCTCCAATCACCTCTCAGAGGCAACCCACGATGTACACCAGTCAAGCTCATCTTGAACTTGTCAAACAGAAGATGACTTCATCCTTATACCCATGGAACCAAAAGAATTCACAGCAGTATAAGTATTTGCACTTCCCTGATCACACAAAAACTCTTTGTATTTACTCAAAATACGATCATTGTCTTCAACACAGACGAACACCTCTCTTAATGAGAACATATATTCTTCAATTCTTCTACACCACTTTCACTCATGTAACTATAGTAAATCATTGATCTTGGAACATTAGCTGACACTCTCAAGCTACCATGAACAAACTACGACAAGTTCTCAAGTTACCACAGTGCATAGCTTCTATTAGTCTTCCCTAACTCAAAGTTTCCAAGCTTTCGCGACTTCTCAATCACCATGGTTTCAAGCTATTTGAACTTTTATCCCAAACTTTAATTATCTTCTTATCTAACTTCAGTTTTTTAGTTCATAAGATCCACATCTGCTAACTGAAATGTTGAGGTTGCATTCATCTTGACTCAGTTACTTATCTAATTTGACTCAAACCACAAAAGCTATCTTGGTATACCAACCAGAAGATAAACCAAGTAAGTAACAATATTCTTTCAGATATCCCAATTACAACTCTAAGTAAACAAGGGTATCACAATATATTAGAGCTCAAAAATTACCACAAACTACTTCAAGTCAATTGAATCATCCAAAAATACTCCAACAAAAACCTTAAAACTCCTGTACGATTTTTTGAAATTTTTTGTCTCATACACTAAATAATCGACAACCACAATTTAGTGCTTCTCTTTGTCGATCCATTGGCTTTCCAACGACACCAAATTCATCGCTATCAAAGCTATAGAACTCCGATAATCGTTCATCAAAGTTGATTGTTTATAGATTTCACAGACAACGGTGACTTTTGTAAAATTCAATGAAATTGGGATTATGACCAAAAACTATAGAATTTTGTTCCTCTACCAATGGGCTTTCAAACGACACCATAATCATTACGATCGAAGTCCTCAATCTTCAAAAATCGATGATCAAAGTAGCGACAACACTGGTTAACGCTGGAGATTTACTCAAAACTTTCCCCTTTTCTTCATTAACAAATTTCGTGTCAAAACATCACAAATCTCTTATCCCAAATCATTAAAATCTCAATTTTACTACAGATCTTGAACCCTAACCCCAAATTTCACAACCTAGACTCAAATACTATTGTTGGAAAATATTTCAGATTTTGTAAAAATGAAAAATATAAAACCAAGGCAACACCGCGAGATTTAAATGGTTTGGTCTAAAAGCCTACATCCATGGAGAAGAGGAGAATCAATCTACTATAAGCCTGCAATTATGCGATACAAATGAGACACTGAAAATAACTAGGAAACACAGAGAAAACCTGTCAAGTCACACAGACACAGAGAACGCAGACACAGAGAGCCACATCTCAAGTCTCGCATTTCTATTTTTTTCTGACCCAATCTCTCTATCCTTTTGATGCCTTTTTCTTAACCCTAATAGTTAAGAGATTCTTATCTACAAGCTAAAATTCTAATATTATTTGAATTATTATAAGAAATATTAATTTAAGTCAAAACTAAAAATTTATTGTAAGTCAAATTCCTAACATATTTGTTTATTGGGTTTTTAAGAGCTCACAGTTTGTTTGATGCTTATAACTGCAGAGACACAGGAAAACAGAAAATGGTGCCAGGAAGCCATGACGGTGGGTAGCAGTTGCCAGCAATGAAAATGGAGCGGCGTTGGGTAGGGAACTTCATCACTCTGGGTGGGGTAGGGAACTTCATGAGCTGATGATAGGTAGAGACAATGGCTTTGAACTGGTGCAAGTTGGGTCTGTCGAGTACCGCATTGTAGCCCACAACTTATTCCACAATTCTTACACTTTCCCCCAGCATGACGAGCGCCTCAATGTCTCCCACGGATTCGACCTCTGCTCAACCAAACCCCACGAGTGTGGTAGTGATTGGCTCTAGCACAGTACTTCCCCCACCCATTTGTTCTAGGAATCGAAGGATAATATATCGACGGAGCTCCCATGATCGACTAAAATTCTTCTCATGTTGAACTTCCCGACCATAGGCGCCTACTTGGGGAGGTTGTTTAGTATTTCATATTTTCCAAAGTGTACCTCGACCAGGCTTGATGAGGCGTCTGTGTTGTTGGCGGTCATTTCCTAGTAACCTTTTTTCAGTTCCTTGCAGAGATTTCTCTCACGAATCCCCCAGTGATCATGTTGATTGTTGGCAAGGGAGTGTTAGTCCTTCATCCCGTGTTGCCCTTTCTTGAGGACAAGGTTTCTTCTAGATTTTCTCGCCAAATCTCATCCCCTGCAGGAATGGCAAGCGTATTTTTTAGTGGGATGTTTTCTTCATCTTAAGTTTTGTAGCATGAAAAGCTTCTTAATGAGTATGAGAAATGTCTCCATGAACCACACCAATGATGAAACCATAAAAAAAGTGCGAAGAGTGCTCGTGTGTACTTCGGAGAGAAGAGATACAAAAGAATAAGTATAAAGCATGCTCGACTATATTCCCCAAGAATTATTTATCTTTCTTATTAGCCAATCGACCTATTTATAAAGTTCATACAAGGGTATATTGGTACTTTCTTGTGGACATGACAGTTAACCGTATGCCCCACTTGTGGATGGTTACAATTGCTTGTTATCTTCTCTGCAGCGGTTCAAGGATGATGAGCCTATCAGGCGACGGATGTCAAGTCGGGGATGTATGTGCCTACCTCGAAGGAACTCATAGTTGGTATGAGATCATTCCTCCTGAGGCTCTTGTACCGATACACGGTGGATTCCTCAAGGTGCAACCACTCTTTGATGTGCCTGTGTGTTTGATGAATTTACTCCTCCAACTAGTGCATGAGCTTGACACTTAATGGGCCTTCGCCAATTTATTGCGGCCCACATCAACATGGAAATAAAATAATCATTGGGCCTTGCTCACCGCACCACCAAAATTCCCAATTAATCTGGACATTTGGCAACCCGATTATGGTTTTAAACTAGCCATAACTGTCTACTCTTTCCTCATTGATGTGTTCATGCTCCCTGCGCCTTAACCCGACTTGAACTTTGTTCTAAGACTTTTTTGTGTTTGTTCCATTCACTAACTCTCTTTTATGGAGACAATTTTGTTCATTCCTTACTTGTTATGCTTCCAATTTGTGATGGAACAAAAGTGGAACTAGTTGACTATGGCAAGCATATAGAACAAGACCTCACACTACAGAAAGGAATTATCAAAATCCACGATCCCTCATCAAAATCGGATTAGTAGTGCTAATGAGGAAAGCTTTGTTGTTGGGTCTCCATACTTTTCCCACCACGTGCTTACCTGATACTCCTTCCATCATTATTGCATAAGTTATTAACTGTAAACTATTCAATATTTGAATTGTGGGGTTCTAATGTACCCTTGTTTTAATTTCTTTAAGATATTCTCACGTAGGAGATTGTTGAGATAGATATTAAAAAAGAGGGTTTTATATTACACGGATGACACCATGTGCTCATGTGTCTCTCTGTTTATTAATTGTCATTATACAAATCCCCACAAGCAATTTTGGATAAAATAGCCAACTTCCAAAGCAAATTTCTATGGGTAGGCGCACAAGGAAGAAATCTTGGATAAGTTTATATCTGAGCAGTCAAGAAAAATCTAGAGAAGGATTGGTGATTAGGGATAAGCAGAACTTTAATGAAGCTCTTATATGCAAGTTGGGATGGAAACATTTGCAAGGGCAAGAAGGAACTTACTTCAAGCCGCTCCTTTACAAATATGGGGATTTTCAAAGAGTTTGTTGGAAAATAATTTTATTTAAATTTATTTTTATAAAAGATTTATTTTAAAGCTTGTTTTGTTTTAAATTATTTTGGAGTCAAAACAAAATAAGTTTTAAA
>JAOWBN010202746.1:0-14607 GCA_028565015.1 Pinguicula moranensis | reverse complement strand
ATCATTAGTTAGTTTCCTAGTTACTTTAAAATTGCCTTATTAATGTTGCACGAATTTTATTCATATTCTAGGATTAGTTATGCCTATATAAAGGCCTTGACATCCTTAGTATTAGACATAAGTTTTATGATTGAATTTTGTGAGATTAGTATTCTCTTTTGGTTTTAAACCTTCTTCGATTTATCTTTTCTCTTTTTTGAGTTAAGTGGCTTTATGTTCTTGGACTTATTATTCGATTCTTGGTTAGTAATTCAATACCTTCAGGGGGGTGTTTGTGGCATCTCGATCTTTACAAAAATCATGACTTTCATTGGTTGGACATAAGGTGTTCTTCAGGCGTTAGAAATAACAAATTTGTCTGTGGCTTTCTTGAAATATCTATCTAGTTTTGTCACAAGTTCGGCAATGATTCATATCACCACGTAACTGAAGCATCAAATCTTAGAGATGTAGCAATATTAGTAGCCAGTTCGTACTTGTCAACCTCCGTGTGATGACAACGAGATCAACAAATCTAAGATCAACGTTCGTATGTGCCAGCCTTCGTGTGGTAACAACAACATTAACAAGTTTGGAGGACTTCGCAAGCTACAATGTCGGAATACATGCGTTGCATAGAAACTCATTGATGTGACTTTATCGGACTTCAAAAGCGACAATGTCGGAACACGTGAATTGAAATGTGAGCACTCATGTGCACAGAATTCATGAATCTATGGAAGGTAGGAGTCTTGCAATTTTGGAAACAAATAATATGAGAGATCATGACAGAGAATCGGGGTAGACTCAAATGGAGAAAGATCCTAGTTGATCTAGAATTTACATGTGGTCAAGATTTACTACCAATTGAGTATTTTATGGAGAATAAAAGCCTTGGGGACAAGTTTGGGTAAGACTTGTCCTTGTGAGTTGAGGCGTGTTGGGTTTGAGTTGCACCCTTTGATCCAAAATTAATCTCCATACATGCGTTGAGCATCCTACCAAAGTTATCACTAAGTATGATCGAGTACTTCAAAAAGCATATGCAAGCACGTTTGGGAGAAGAAAATTAACAATGCAAAGTGGACTTGCCTCTCTTCAATTGTACTGCACGGATCTTGTTGGATAATGCTTTATTGAGAAGGTTGGGTAGGACCTTTTTGTGCATGATTACACATGAGAGAAAAATAATTTTGTTATCACGGGCTGAGTGAATTGTGAGAGATTGTATAATATACAAAACTCAATAGTGAAATCTATTATATAGGGTAAGGCTCTGCAGAGTAGGTGATTGAGACCGAATTGTGTAATCACCCTATGTGTTCTTAATTTCTTTGCCTTAAGTTCTGTCAATTACTCCGTGTGTCATTACATACACAATGACAAATCTATATACTGTTACTAACTTTTCAATTTGTATTAGTGCTATGCATGATAGGAAGTCTTTGGTGTTAAATTGAATGCGATCCAGACCATAATTAGTATGTCTACCACGAAAGAAGGCATGTCGGTCTCTCGTCCTCCACTATTGGAAGAAAACAACTATGCCTACTGGAAAGCACGTATCCGTGCTTTCATCAAATCCAAAGATAAAGGGGTTAACCAGTCATTCTAAAAGGTTGGACACCCCAAAGGTCCTTGACCATGATGGAAAAGATGTAGATACGGTGAAACTAGAGGAAGAGTGGAATGAAAATGAAAAACTGAGTTGAGGAGTGAAATCGAGAACTCCGAGGCTCTAGACTCTTTGTTTACTTAAGTGACCGAGGATCTGCTTAAACTCATATACTCATGTATTGTGGCTAAGGAGGCTTGGGAAATACTACAAAATTTCATGAAGGCACAAAAACAATAAAGGAGTCCAAACTCCAGATGGTAACCTTTCAGTTCAAAGTTTTTCATATGGATGAAGAGGATATGGTAGCTATCTTTGACTATTAGTTGAAGGGTATAGTGAATGAAGCAAGGGGTGCCCACACTCTGATGAAAAATTGGTAAGAAAAACCTTACGCTCTTTGTAGAGAAGATTTGCGGCCAAAGTTGATGCTATTGAAGAGACCAGAGATATTTCCATGATTAAGTTGGAAGAACTTATAGGGTCACTTTATACTAGGGAAATGAACCTAACTCGGTGGCTCTAAAATCAGTCATCGAGTATTCAGATGATGATATGGCTTTGTTCTTTCGATAACTAGAGAAGATGTCAAAGAAATTTGGAAGAAGGAAATGTCATAGAACAAGCAGAAGTTTTGCCCACGAAATGAGGGGATGGGAAAGTCTGATGAAACTGATCCACTCAAGAAAGGTTCAATGAAAAGAGTGTAATAGTTATGGGCATTATCAGCGGGGCTGTGCGAATACTCAAATAAAATTGAAAGACGAATCTTTACATTAAGTGACAATAGGTCAGATAAAAGCTCAGACAAAGATGTTGAGGGCTATTGGATGAGATTGATCACTATGGTTGATGAAGATGTACTTCCTATCATACAAATAGCAGCTTGACAATCATATGCTCGACACGCCTTGGCACGCACCTGATGGGCAATGATGTACAGGCCTAGCATAGGACAATTGTGAACGATTATGGGCGATTGTGAACAGTTCTGCCTACTATGTCCCACGAACTGAAGGTGGACTTCATCACACCTTGTCGGTTGAGAAGACATGTAAAGTGGATTCTAACCATCTATCCCATGATTGAAAATGTGCCTATGTAATTAATCATGTATATATATGTTGTTTTTTAGTTTTGTAAACTAAGGTAGAGAGTATAACAGCATAGTACGAGTTGGTCCTTTGTGAGAGGCATAGGGTTTGTCATTGTATTCTTTTGTTGAGTCAATAAAAGACAAAGGTTGGGGTGCGCTTCGTAACTCTTGTGTGTGCTCTTATTTTCGTTTGTGATTAAACCTCTTTCATATTTGGGGTAGAAGACTGACTGATAAGGGGATCAGGATACACTGGGTGAACACAAAATTTATACTATGATATTTACCCGATGACATTTGGTATCGTAACCTCATTGCAACTTTTGTTATTGAAAATTCTGTGTTATGGTTGGCAAATATGATGCTTTGCGGGAATGGGTATGCACTTGAGACCCATATCCACCATTTGGAGGCCATTGTTGGACCATTCCCTAATTTGATATTTGTGACTATCATGCAAAAGATCATTAATTTGTAGAGAACGACAGAATTTGCAATGAAATCAATTGAGGATACTCCCCGTTTGTGGAGACCCAACTCGTGTCCATGAAGGAGGACTTGGAAGGGGAACTTGGTAAGATCAAAGAGACTTTCAATATTAAGTTCGGTGAGTTCCATATAGAGGTGACCCTGTTGAAGAAGGTGGACGAAAATCCTTCCTAGGATGGATGGCTTGTCTCTTCAAAAGTGAAAGTTTCAGAATCAAAAGCTTTCTTTGGTTCGAGTAGCGCCAAAGAGTTGAAAATTTTCTTGTGGGATATTGAGGCAAAATTCCCGGTGGCCAATATTGTTTGTGTGGACCAAGTTTCTATTTCTAGCATGTACTTGAGTGATAATGTAAAGCTTTGGTGGCGCATGCGTATGACGGAAGAGTCCAGTGACCAGCCAAAGGTGGAAACGTGGGAGATGCTCAAGAAGAAATTGATGCATCTGTTCCTTCCGGGCAATACATCTTGGGTTGCTCAGAAGACCCTGAAAATTTAATAAATACTGGTTCGTTGAGGAAACATGTGAATGAATTCTATTCTCTGATGTTGTACATTGAATATATATCCGATAATGAAAAATTAATCAACTTTATGGCCAATCTGCACGGTTGGGCACAAGCTGAGTTGAGGAGACAAGATCTGAAGGATCTTGCTTTGGCCATTGCTATTGCTAATCGCTTGGTTGATTTTCATTCCGAAAATCATGATCTAATTCCAAGAAGAAGGATGTTTTGTGAAAAAGGGAAGAAACCATGGAAAAATGGTAAAGGAGAGAAGGATGTGACACCTTATAATCCTAGTGGCCTGAAAGTTTATTCTTCTTCTTCTTCCTTGCAGGTTGATAAAACCAACAAGGGATGTTACATTTATGGTGGTTATCATAGAATGCGAGCAGCCGATAGGGTGTTCATTAAATACATCGAGCATTCCAAAGTATATGTGATGTTTGGCGAACACCCAAATGGGCATGACTAAAACAGACAGTCGAAATATCAAATTTCTAGAGGATCAATTCTCAACTATTGGTGAAATAAAGCAGGACAATCAATTTGTATAAGTTGCAACGAGACTTTCCACTATCTCTTGGAGAGGAGGAGAGTATGTCTCAACAATTCACCCAGGATAGTGCAATCCCACCTATTCAATTTGAAACTTGTCAAACAATGAGGATCAACAGGAAAGAGAGGTAAACCCTCAAACTTTCATGCCTAGGAATAAGATTGGTTCTCAAATCCTAAATCATGACGAAGTGATTATGAGCCCCACTAACCCTCTGGTTTGGTAGGAGCGGACCTTCTTACACCGTCAGCCCCAAGAGCCCAATGGCTAGTAGGAGTAGATCCTCAACCAGACAAGTATAAGATCCTAAACTATGTAGGAGGGAATGTGGAAGAATTACTAGACGATACTTTCAGATCTAGAAAAATATATTCTTCTGTGCTCCTTTGGAAATAGAAGAGCCAACCTCTTATGACGAGGCTATGGACTCACCCGATAAAAAAAATGCGAAATGCCATGAGGAAAGAGATGGACTCACAGCACAAAAATGAGGTATGGAAACTTGTCAATCTCCCACATCGCCGAAAACCGATTGGATGCAAGTAGACATTCAAGGTTGAACACGGTGTGGATGGATGAATCAACAAGTTCAAAGCGCGACTCGTGGCGAAAGGTTTCACCCAAATCGAAGGTATTCACTATAAAGAGACATTTTCTCCTATGGTAAGAATTGCCTTTATTCGCTTACTTTTGTCCTTGATCGCCATAGAGATCTTGATTATTCTAAATGAACGTAAAAACTACATTCCTCAATGGAACACTTGAGGAAGAGATCTACATGGATCAACCTATTGGGTTTGTCTCAATAGGTTAAAATGACAAAGTGTGCCATCTTAAAAGATCCATATATGGTCTTAAACAGTCTTGCAGACTATGTACTTCAGTTTTCATGAAGTTATTACTTCGTTTAGCTTTACCAAGATAGATGAAGACCACTGTGTTTATGTCCTAAATACAAAGAAAGTAATCATATCTACTCGTTGAAAATAACATGGAAATGATCAACGCCACTAAGCAGTGTCTATCTTTCTTCTTCGAGATGAAAGATATGTGTGAGGCTAGGTATGTCCTAGGTATGGAGACCACCAAAAATCGTCCTAAGAAGTTGTTGGGTCTATCCCAACAAGCATACACAGATAAAATTTTAGAAATGGTTCAGAATGCATTACTCCAAGCCGGTTGACATCCCTATTGATAAGAGTCTAGCGCTAAGCCTCAATCAACGCCCGAGAACTGACAAAGAAAATGAACAAATGAGCACTGTCTCGTATGCTAATGCCATAGGGAGCATGATGTATGCCATGTTATGTACATAGTCAGACATTTGTTTCACGGTTGGGTTGGTAAGCCATTACTAAAGCAACTCGGGGCGTGCTCATTGGCAAACAATCAAGAGAATATTTTGTTACCTTCGTGGGACGGCCAATCTAGTCCTATGTTACCAAGGGGAAGACCTACGGTTAAAATGGTTTACGGATACTGATTAGGGAGGTGATTTGGATGAGTCCAAGTCAACCTCTGGATATGCTTTCATCCTTGGTACAGTAAGAAGCAAGACTACATCGCTTTGTTTACCATTAAAGCATAATATGTCGCATGTAGCGTAACCGTTCAAGAGGCCATCTGGCTTAAATTTTTTTTACAGTACCTCGATTTGACTTCGACACATGACGATCCTATATAAATGAACAACGACAATATTGCAGAAATTTAGTTTGCTAAGGATGCAAAGTTCCATAGAAAGCAAAGCACATCTAGAAATGTTACTACTTTGTTCGAGATGCTATCAATAAAGGGGATATCACTATCAAGTATATTTCTACCCACAAGATAATCGTTGATCCAATGACCAAACTCATTCCTATGTATGTGTTTAGAGCTCATATCAAGAGTCTAGGATTACGTAGGGTTTGATCATATCTTATAATGATAAGGATGTATTCTGGTAACTTTTGATTATGAAATTAAATTGGTATTTTCTTTTCATCGAGCATTTTTTTATGTATGCAATCAATTGATTAGGCACAAGAAATGTCACAAGCCTTTATTATTGGCCTCATCACATGGATAATCGCCCTTATGCTTGTGCAGCATGAAGGATGTGACTAGTATATTTTCTGAACAGTCGCTTCAGTATTTTCACATTAAAGTCTTAAGGTCGACTGTAGAGGATAAAAAATCAGTGCATCTATCCAAGGCTACGATTCGAATGACATAAGTAAGTGACATGCCCAAGTGAGTGGGAGCCATACCATGACACACATATAATATTGTGTGTACCACAGAACGACCGTTGTTAAAATGACAAAAGAATTCCTTGGTTATCATTGTGTGATCACACGGACATACGTTTGTCCACCTAGACGTTACTTTTTGACTTGAAGTTGAGGCTTGATGATGCTACTTTAGTATGTCACCCAAGAGTTAGAATCCATAGAGTCTAGCGGACCATGCTAGGAAATCAGTCGAGTCGATATGAATCATCATCAGTGTATAAGGAATAATCTGTCTCATTTCACAATATTTTTCAGACTCACTTCTCGCATGAAGCATTGGGAGATTTAAAAAATTATATTTTGTAATGCGGCTTATATAGCCGAGTGGGAGCTGTTAGACAAAATATATTTTGTCTAATTAAATTAATTAGTATTTAAGTAATTATTGGTTAATTGCCTGATATCAAGCATCCTGATAGGATTCCGCCATCCTAATTAGGGTTGGATTCTACTTTCCTTCCTATATAAGGAAGCCTACTCAGCAGTAGACGTTTACTTTCATACACCAATACACAATTATCATGTGCTAAGAACCCATACCAAATACTCGAATTGTTGCATCGCCATCTCCGGAGGAGAGTTTGGAGTTCGTAAATTAGATATTTGAGCTCGTGAATTATACGGGGACTGTGGTAGCCTCCTGGTTCTTGTTCACGGCATAATCAATCGAAGGATTATGGTTTTATCACGCTTCCGCACCAATAGAGGTAATGACTCTATTCAGATCTACATCGTTCATTAATTGTTATGGCATCTTCCGATAACAAGCCTAGTGTTGAGCGTGAGCAAGCTCTTCGCCCCTTGCATGAGCACTTTGAGAGAGAAAAGGCTGCAGTGAAGGCGCAACATGAGGCTAAAATGGAGGCCATGCACATGGAGAATGCTACTTTATAGCTCGAGAGTTTAGTGTTACGAGTAGACAGCTAGAGGAGTTGCAAGCAAACACTGCTCGGAAAGTAGAGAAAATACTGGCTAAATGTAACCAATTCCATCTACTTCCCGAGTTTACCATCAAGGGATTTGGTGATGCTCCAAGAGGAATTTTCTAGTTATGTTGTATCGGATGTATCGATGTGTATGTCTCCCTGCTTTTCAATATTTGTTAGGGAGCTGATCGGAATCTGATGTATCTTCAGATTTATCTTGTTCAGGTTTAGGGAATGGAATGTGGAAAGGTGATAGCGTGATGTATTGTAATATGGCTGTTGTTTTATGATTTCTTGGCTTGCCTTGCCTTGACCACCTACCATGCCATCATCATTAACACCGATTCGGTAATCCGAAAAACGCGTGATGCTCAAATATTCAATGTAAGCCCTATTTGCATCAGCTCTGTATCCGTGGCAATGCCCCGGTAATCCTCCTTCGTTATTGGCTCATTCTCGTTGTAGAGTTCCGTGGCTCTTCCCAGCTTTCACCGTTGCATTTGAACATATCAAAACTGGGATTTCAATGATAGTGATGGTTAGTTGAGAATGTGATGATTCGTTGGATGGGTACATAGAACCAGTGGAAAGGCGAGAGGCTCATGAAGAACAATATGGTTTTCTCTGGGTTGATATTGATTTCAAGTCATTTTGACCATGTGTTGAGAGCCATTTCATAGCGACGATACTTCATCTATACCCTTTCATAGATTGCATCAGGGTTACCAAATAAACCCCATCTGATAATACACAATATGCAGATGGAATGAGGCCAGTTGGATAAATTTATGTACGATTTTTGCTAACAGGATTGTCATAGTTAGATCTAACCACCAGGCAAATGAATCAAAGATGAGTATATCTGCCTCAGTTCAGTGGCGTGCGTGCTTCTCGATGGATGTGATTCTAATTATCGGGTCTTCCACACGATGAGTCTCTGGATCATCGCATTGGACTCAACCATCAAGGGTGACCAATAGAATCCAATGGTTGCATTGTAATCCTTAAACGAGAATAGAACCTTAAACATGTCATTTGACTTTCGGATTATCCTGAATTTAATGTTCAGACGCAAAGCATGTGTAATAAACTTACAGTGACATGGAAGGTGAAAAGATTTCCTTTTCGGATGACCAACTTAGAAGAGGATGGAGGGAGAAAAGGCTCAATTAGGCAAAGCATTGAAGTCCATTGATTCTTGTTCAAAAATAATCACCCACAAAAACCAGCTTTTCCCCCTTAATTTCTCCAGTAGTGCTGTATCATTGAACTTCTCAATACAGACAAAAATATTCTTCTTCAAAATGTCAAAAAGCAAGAGCTTTTCACAGGCATAGTCATTTAACATGAATGAACATTCTCTCTCCTTGTACATTGGATACAAAATGTTGTCGAAAACCCATCTGCCAGAAAAGAAGTTGCAACTTGAGAACGATTCGTTGCTCGCGGTTCTTCCTGTATCTTCACTGCATTTGGCTTGCTCTTTATTGACCTCTACTATCTGCTTTTCATTGCCCATCTCCCGTTCTTCATTTCTTACAATCTGAGGCTCTTCTTCAAGTCTTCCTCCTGTTGAATTATTAGATATGAATTAAGTACGCGTAAACAATAGGCTTTGTTCCTAATCTGACATGTCGTTCTGTATTTATTTGGTAAGAAAAGTCAATACTTTTGACAGGAAAACATAGAAAAAACACCTATTATTACAAACATGCCATACACTACCACTACCACACGTCCACACCATATAGGGCATTTCAAATTTAAGATTCTAATCTCACACAAGTCTTTTTTTTTTTTGATAAGTAATCAGAGTTCTGAATCACAGATCAGGGTATTCGGGCCGACCCGAAGGGCCCAACCCGACTAATCCCTCGGATGTCCTGCCGATGCTCCCCAGCGGGTTCGAACCCCAAACCTCTTGGCAAGCCAGGATTCTGGAGGCTCTGCCGCTGAGCTAACATCCTATCTCACACAAGTCAATGAATTCGTTGTCTGAAAGGGTTAGAATAATCTACAATGAGGAACTGAAGTGATTATAGATGCAAAACTAAATAAAACTAAGAAAAAATGATCAAGATTTCATAACATCAGGGACCCCAGAAGGCACCAATGGAGATAGTCTGAATAGGAGAGAGGATTTTTTTGATGTGGTCGGATTTTGTCCTGATTATTTTATATTATTTCATGAATTTTATGTGGAGCAAACCAACAATACATTAATAGAATATATAAGGGGCCAAATTCCCAAAATATGGAAAAAAATCTCTGGCTTCAGAACTTCTCTAAATCTTGGAGCAAGTTTTTCTCTTAGTACACGAGTTTCCCTCAAAATTGGCCTCCTTTTTCTCCCCCTTCTTTACTCGGGTTTTGTCCCCTTTTATAGACACATTTTTGGAATGTTTGTCCATATAGATGGGGACAACACATCTGTATAATTGTCCTATTTTAGAGCACCATTATTCCTCCTTCGAGCATTTCTCCTCACGTTGAGTCGGAAAGCGGTGGATTTGTTCTGGGCTAAGCCGGTGGACTAAGAGACATAATTTAAGCTGACTTCTTCCTGGGCCGAGCTGGTGGAAAGGTGAGTGCAGTACCACTAAGGTGGCTTTTTGGGCTACACCACTTACTCCCTCCGCCATCGGTCAATTTATGAAAAAAGAATTCTACTTACCCAGGGCGAAGGGAGTAAGTGGTGTAGCCCCAAAAGCCACCTTAGTGGTGCAGCCCAAGAATCCATCCCAATCTGCACTCATCTTTCCACCAGCTCGGCCCAGGAAGAAGTCAACCCAAATTATGTCCCCCAGTCCACCAGCTTAGCCCAGAAAGGCTGCGTTTGGTAGCAAGTTTCTGGGCGGATTATGTCGGATAGCCGATGTTTATCCGACTTTACCCGGCGTTTAGCGCACACACACTAGTTATCTCAGGGCCCGGCGGATTGCATCTCGGCCCGACCGGGCACGGGATAACTCAGTGTTTTCGTCCCAATTTGTTGTCCGCCTATGCGTAATCCCTCACTTATCCGACATACGAAATTACAAAAATACCCCTAACTATCAAATAAATTACAACAAATCATGTGTTTTGAGGGCATAATCGTAATAACAGGCTGAATAGTAAATTGATGTAGGATAATCCCTGAGTTGTCCGTGGCTACCAAACAGCTTAACTCGCCAAACCCTATCCTTGCGTTATCTCGTAATACCCTTACCAAACGGGTGGTTAAAAGAAATACCACACCAACCCCAGAATTATCCGTGAACTAGGACAACTATAATCCTGCAACCAAACGCATACTACAAATCCACCGCTTCCTGACTCCACATGAGGAGAAATGCTGGAAGAAGGAGGACAAGTGCCCATATGAGGTGTCCTTCACCCATTTGAACAACATTCCAAAATTTGGTCTCTAAAAGGAGAGGAAACGGGAAGAGAGAATGGCGAAAGGAGAGAGGGAAAAGAAAAAAAATGAGAAATGATGAGGAAATATTTGTGAGATAAAAAAGAAGATTTTGTCCATATAAAAAGAGGGAGTTTTAGGCCCCATAATTTGAATATACTTTTCCTAAATTTCAGTACATATTTTCTCTTAATTATCTTACAATTTATTTTATAATATTTATTCAGCAAATCAGGCACGACAAAATTCGACCACACCATTTTAAGTGATGTAGCCCTAAAAGCCACCTTAATGGCGCAGACCAAGAATCCGGCCCAATCTGCACTCACTTTTCCACCAGCTCGGCCCTGGAAGAAGTCAGCCCAAATTATGTCCTTTAGTCCACCATCTTAGCCCAGAAACAAATCCACCGCTTCCCGATTCCACATGAGGAGAAATGCTGGAAGAAGGAGGAATAATGATGCTCTAAAATAGGACAAGTATACCCATCTATTTGGACAAAAATTCCAAAAATGTGTCTATAAAAGGGGACAAAACCTGAGTAAAGTAGGGGGAGAAAAAGGAGGCCAATTATGAGGGAAACCCATGTACTAAGAGAAAAACTCACTCCAGGATTTAGAGAAATTCTGAAGCCAGAGATTTTTTTTTCCAAATTTTGGGAATTTGGCCCCATATATATTTTGTTCATTAATTTTTGGTTTGCTCCTCATAAAATTCCTGAAAAAGTATATAATAAGCAGGACAAAATCCGACCACATCAATTTTTTCATCTCTTCAGGCAAAGGGGAATGAAACTTCCTATAAATGAAGGGATGGCCATCAACTCTATACTCAGACATCTCTGTTATACGCAGATATTCAACTTTCACTCCTCTCGCCCATCATTGTTACTCCAGTAGCTTTCAATGAAAAGAGGCCCAAGCAGTGTCTCACAATTTCAACCGTAAAGATCATTATACATTAGTTGCTCGATTGCAAGGTTTAAACATGTCTTTACTCTTTAGCCAGTGCAGCAGTGTGTAGCGCCACTACTTCATCTCCACTGTTTTGCAGATTGCATTCTGGCTCCCTAATGAACCCCAACTGATGATTAGGAGATAGAACATTGAGTTTTGAGTGACTGACGAGGCCAATACAAAAATCATTTATCTGAATTACAAGAGAAGAAACACAATGTACTTCGTAGACTTACAGGATTGTGAGAGTGGGATTGAGCCACCAGGAGTGTGAGTTGAAGATGAGTATATCCGCATCATTCTAGTACCTCGCATGTTTTTCAATCGACTCAACTTTTAAACCCTAAACCCTAAACTCAACTCTGATCACACACCCTTCCACATGATGGTCCCACATATCATCGCAGTTGGATTCCACCAAAAAGGGCGACTAGTAGAACCCGATTATTGCATTGTATTCCTTCATCAATAATATTTCTCAACCATTTTTCATCATGTACAATTCTTATAATGCATAAGCCCATGATCAGTTCAGTTTTCCTTACAGTGTCATGGAGAAAGTAAAAATTGGCAGTCGAAACTAATATCTTGTTTGATGATTTGGGAAGAGATGATTCAATCATGCAAAGCAATGAGATCCACTGATTTCTATTCAATGATCACCCACAAACACAAGCTTTTTCCCCATATTCACTCACAATTATTACTTGATTAAGCTCCAAGAAGAAATAAAGAAGATGCCATATTCACTCACAATTATTACAAACCTTGGAATATTGCAGTGATGCGGTTGCCATCGCCAATGCCGATACTTCAAGTCCTTTCTCCCATAAGTCTCGCAGGCAAAGCTACCAAAAATCCATCTGCTTGAAAATAAGTCTCATCCTGCAAGAGAATCATCGAGTGAGGCAACTTTTTCTTCTCTAAAATAACCAACCTGTTCGTTTTGGGCGTTCCGATAGTTAAAGTCATCAGTTATGAACAGAGCAACTGTGACCAAAACCATGAGAAAGACGCCTATAAGGTGCTTGAGAAGAATCTCCCATGTTATGAGAGGCATCTTCTCATCATTTTTGTGAATGTTTGCTAAAATTGAGAACAATGAAGAACAAGAATTAGAGATGAAGAATAAGTATGATCCAATTTGTTTTACATGAGAATTGTGTATCAAATATACAAAGTTTTATAGATGAACTTGGATTGTAGCCTAAAATCTATGAGTGTACTTGAAATGTACTTGACCTATGCTAGAGTAGGTGAGGTATTGGATTTACAATGGTTAATGCATAATAAATGAGATATGGTTCTAGTCTTCCAAATTCATAGTACTGTCCACACACCCTACAAGCTTAGCGTAGGGTTGTGACAGATGCAAAACTTGGTCCAAAAGAAGGTAAAGAGCTCACAACCCAAACTTTTGGTGAAGATGTCAGCAAGTTAGAGATGAAAAGATACAAATTAAGTGGACAACTTTCCAGCAAGAACCTGCTCGCGAAGAAAATGATAATCCAATTCTACATGTTTAGTTCATTTGTGAGAAATAGGATTAGTGCTGAGAAAGATAGTACTCTTGTTGTCACTGAGCAAAAGATGCGGGCGGCGCAACAGAATGCGAAGATCCTGAAGAAGATGAGTGACCCATGAAGCCTTATCAGCAACAATAGTTAGAGCACGATATCCGAACTCACAACTAGTACGGGAGATAGTGGGCTATTTTTTTGCACTCCAAGAGACCAGGTTATTGCCGAGAAAAATTGCATAACCAAAGACAGAGCGACGAGTATCAGGACAGCCAGCCCAATCAGCATCAGAGTAAGCCAGTAGATCATGCGAAGAAGAGCGACAAAAAGAGAGACCAAGGGTAAGAGTGCCTTTGATGTAGCGAAGAAGCCGCTTGACAACAAGAAAATGAGCATCAGTGGGCACTTGCATAAACTTAATGACTATACTAATTGCATAAGAGATGTCGGGGTGAGTGATCGTAAGATCCTGAAGAGCCCCAACAAGTGACCGATAGAGTGTGGGGTCATCAAATGGAACACCTAAAGCAGAGAGGTGCTTAGAGACAACCATGGGAGTCAAGATAGGATTGAAATCTAGAAGCTGAGCACGGGCAAGGATATAGCGAGCATACTCATCTGACTGAGAAAAAAACCCATCGGGAGCAGGTGTAACCTCCGAACCAAGGAAATAGGAGACAGATCCCAAATCCTTAGTAGCAAACTCAAAATCCAGACAACTAACAAAATGCTCCATAAGAGTCACATCACTACAAGTGATGATAATGTCATCAACATAGAGGAGGATATAGACGGCCTGAGAGTCCCAAAAGTAAGTGAAGAGAGAAGGATCAACACGACTGCAGGAAAATTCCGAAGAGATAAGAAATGTGCTAAACCTATCAAACCAAGCACGAGGAGCCTATCAGACACCATACAGGGCCTTGCGCAGATGACAAACATGATCGGGAAAAACAAAAAAATACGCTGATGGGGTGGGTCATACTATGCGTAATGATTCCGATCCACATTGCCATGGGGTTGCTCCATAAATACATCTTCAGTGAGAATGCCATTAGGAAAGGCATTTTTGACATCCAACTGACGAAGGGGATAACCACGAGAAACGGCAAGGGAAAGAACAGTGCGAACTACAGTAGCCTTCACAACAAGACTGAAAGTAGCAAATTTGATGTGAATTTTTGCTCGTGGAATGTAAACGTGGAGTCAGGAACTTATTCTTGTATCAAGAGAAACACACCAATTGAGCAAATTTCAAAATTGACAAAAATAAAAGGATAGATTGTGCAACC
>JAOWBN010202736.1:0-14609 GCA_028565015.1 Pinguicula moranensis | reverse complement strand
CCAGAAAGAGCTTTTCCAACATAAAACCGCTTATGAAATTCTGCCAGTTCAGGAGGCTCACATGAAGAATCCAAAATATGTAACTTAGCTGTGATATCACGAGATACAGCCAGTGAAGCCCACTCCGCGTCAATTTTATACACATAACCAGATACACATTGTCCGTAAATAAAGTTGAAGTCCTCAGAAGATTTGGTAAAGGAACACTCATCTTTTCCAATAGATCCTGCACAGAGGTTGTAGTTTAGATAAATTATTAGCCAAATTCTACATCAGACATTAAAATACAGAACGAACAGGAAAAATAGAAGACCACATGTTGAAAGACCAAAAGTATGTATTGGTAAAACAACCCCGAAGATGGCAGAAATAAAATCTATGAGAAAAGTACTGGAAGTGCTAAGGGGCCAATTTGAGTCAACTGGGTATATTCTGGACGCTGGGCCATGGCCGGTGCTGGGTAAACAATGGGTAAAGGCAACAGAGCAGGATGATGTGGTCAATCACAGGGGCAAGGAGTTGGAGATTAATCAGCCGTTGGAGGTTGAGCGGGTATGAAAACCCTAAATCTGATGGGGATTCGAAACCATTACAAATAGGTAGTCCTACGGATACCCTTGGGGCAGAGGACAACAGATCTCGAATTGAGACAGCCGAAGAAGTTCCTGAAATAACCAGAGATGAATTGTCAGAGAGAAGGACTGGGAACCGGTTGGATCCCCTCGAGGACATATATCAATCGCACTAAGAAGAAGAGTGTGCAGCAGGAGGCCAGAATACGGTGGGTACTGAACCAACTGCAGATAGCAGTCCCTGATATGCAGGATGAACAGTCCAGCCTTGTGGCGGACGAGGAGGAAAGTGAGAAAAGCATAATAGATGAGATTGATGACTGGCAAAGCAAGGTTCAGATGGAATCTCACACAGATATTGGGACCTTGACGATCTCCCAAACAAGATAAGGAGTGTGTTGCGACTTGATAGATGGGGTATGCCAAATATTAGAATCAGTTGATCTCGTTAGGGGGGGTTGACTCAGGAAACTACTTTGTACTTTTAACAAGCCTTTTCTGGCAGAGCCACTGGGGCATGTAACGCTGTTTTGTGCAAGCGGGATTGAAAATTTTGTAAAGGTTTAGATTCTCACCTTAAGAGAATCAAGTGAATAAAATGATGGCAATTCTATAAAAAAAAAGATAACCACTAAATAACCCATTAATTACCAAATACCAACACACACTTACCAGTTGTCAAAATTGGACAAAGAAATTGGTGGCTATTCTATGAAAAATGCTGATTTGCAGTTAAATCGATTTTGAAAATTAAGTATTTATAATATAAAAAACAATCTAGAATGTTAACTTAAACTACTCTATGTGAGAATATAGTCTACAATTCCTGCTGAAAGAACTCCGCACTCTACTTATTTGTAATTACCAATCACTATGGCAGCGGCAGTAAACTAATTGTGTAAAAAGTTTTGGATTTTTTGGTTCAATATTTATATGACCGAGTCTAGACCAACAGCTAGCCTTTTTTTATTTAAATAAAAGTACACATTAATGTAAAAGAGTTACATCCTAGCTAGTTCTTAGGCTTGCTATACAAGTGCTGCAAAAAAATGCAGCTTTGCCCATCTTTAATGGGTGATAGGTCTGAGACTTCAAATATAGACCAACAAACAAAACCCAAACTTTTCTACACTAGTTTAACCAAGCCGGATGTTGGAAAATCCCCATTTCTCCAGGAGCATGATGCCTTTTAGCTGCCTCGGAAGGTCATTGTGGTTCCAATATATCATAGAACAACCGCTAGCCCCTTGTTTGGCCAATAGGTCTGCAATGGAGTTACCCTCCCTGATGGACCACTTGAAGTTTAATGTCCCTTCTCCGTTCCTAAAACTCCTCCCATGCTTCCATGAGACTCCATGGGCTGCAACGTGCCCCTAGAATCCATCTTTGTAGAATTTGCGATCTATTTCAAGGATAACTTGTTGCCACCCTTGTTACTGACATAACTTCAGTCCCTCTGTTGCCGCCCTTAATTCCACTTCATTATTTGTTCCCATTCCCAGCTTCACCGAAAAAAGCTACTTTGCACGACCCCTCCTCATCTCTGATAATGCCTCCGCCCTCGCTGGCCCGGGATTGCCATAATAACTGCCGTCCATATTGAGCTTGAGCCAACTTGGGGGAAGTTTTCGCCATACCACTATCCTGCTCCGGTTCTTCACTCTCCAGCTGATCCGTGTGTTGAGCTGGCGCATAATCCGCGCATCAATTACCTGCATTGTGAACTTTCTATCAGTTATATCCGTAACAAGGGCCAGAGACCTAGTTACCTCATGGCAGACGTCCTCTACTGACTGAATCTTATCATCGAACCTTGCCTTGCACCTGAGGAGCCAAAGATAGACCAAGCTAGTATAGTTGGCAGAATGAGTGATATAAAACCTTGTAAAGAGCTCCTCCCTGTCATGGTCTACCATTGAATCATTCCCTCCTTCCACGATCTAGGTCGAGCAAGGGTGCTTCTGAACAGAGCAGCCGCCCTGGACTATAGCTTGTCCGCAAACAAACTATTAGACAGTATGTGTTCCATTGTCTCTTGCTGCCACTCTTGGCAACAGTGACATGCGGACACAATATAGACCCCTTTCTTAATGAGCTGCTCATCAGTTGGCAAACTTTGCTGCCATGCTTTCCAGGCACACAACGAGATTTTCGGTGGCAAAAACTTGTTCCACAGCAACTACGCAACTGGAATCCTCTCCTGTATTTCTCTGGACACCTCCCATGCAGATTTCAGAGTGAACTTGCCATCCACCGTCAGTTTCCAGATTACCTTGTCCTTCTCTCTATCTGCCAAAAGAATCTTGAGTGCTTCTATTTCCTCTGTTATCCCAGCACCTACTGCTTGTAGCAATGCCTACTGTCTCCACTATCCCTGTTTTGCAAAATCAGCAACCAGAGCAAATTTATTTTGTATCTGGTTGACTCTCCCTGCAAGGAAGCCTAAGTCCAACCACATATCAAACCAGAACGCCGAGCTGCCACCCCTTAACACCACCTTGATATGCTCTTGAACTTCTGTTCTCATTGAGGCAACGTATTTCCAAAATCTTGTGTCCCTCTGCCTTGCTTGTCTCTCAAATAGATGCTCATTTATAAGAAATTTGGCTTTTAGAAACCTAGTCCATAGGCAATCCTCTGTAAGTAGTTTGAAGCAGACCTTCAATCCCATTGATTTCCGTACTTCAGCTAAATCCCTCGCCCTTATCCCCCTTCATTTGTTGGTTTACACAATTGTTGCCATCTTCTCCAGTGCGTCTTTGGTTTATCTTCCATTAGCTAGTAGTTTTCTAATCTCTGTCAAAGCATACTTAAGCAATTTGAGGATAACCATTGCGTGCATTGGGATACCTGCTATAACATGCTTAATCACAGTAAGTCTGCCTCCCTGTGACATTAGCCGACCCCTCCATCCTGCCAACTTTCTCCTAAACTTCTCCATCAAGGGTTCCAACATATCCCTTGTAAGTCTACCCGTGCCAATTGGAATCCCCAAGTAGCACTTGGGGAACCGCCCCTCCAGAAAGCCAGTTATCTGCATCAGCATCCTTCTTCTAACCCATCCTATCTAAGAAGACATAAAGATGGCTGACTTCTCCTTGCACAGTGTCTGTCCAGACAAAGCTCGATATTTGCCTAGCACAACTACCGCATTTCTGATTGTTCTAACATCCCCTCTTGCAAAAACTAACAGATCATCCACGTACATAAGATGTGTTATTACTGGAGGCCCAATTGGATGATAAAACCGGCCTATCTTTCCTGTGTTTTGCTCTTGGATCAACAGCTTAGATAAGGTGTCCTGAACAAGGACAAAGAGGTACGGGAATAAGGGATCCCCTGCTGAGGCCTTGGACAGACTCAAAGAAACCAACTACTACCCCGTTCATTTGGACTGAAAAGAAGAAGCCCTCTACACACCGCATCACTAGCTCCACCGACTCTAGCGTGAAGCCTTTACCTCTTAATACTACTTTAAGAAAATCCCAATTCACTTTTGTTGTATGCTTTTAACATATCTAATTTCAGTAGAACATTTCCACTTGCCTGCATTTTGTAGATGGTGTGCACCAATTCTTGCGCCAGAATGATATTCTCAAAGATGGTCCTTCGCTGCATGAACGCCCCTTGTTCCTCTGACACTAAGGAAGGCATATGCTTCCTTAACCTTTGCGCTACCACCTTTGAAATGACCTTGGACACCATGGAACATAGGCTGATTGGTCTAAAACACCCGAATGATGTTGGATTAGCTACTTTTGGGATTAGGCTGATGAAACTCACTGAGAACATTCTTGGAATCTGCTTGCATATGGAAACCTTCCTCACTGCAGCCACCAAGTCCCTTTCTCTAATTAGCCATGCTTGCTCGAAGAAATCAGCCAAAAACCATCTGGAACCGACACGCTATTGCTAGGGATGGACCTCAGCAAATCCTTTACTTCCTTTTCAGCCGGAATTTCCTTGAAACGATGATTATCTTCATGGGACAACTTATTCTCAAACGGCCCCTCCAGCTCTCCCTCGCTCCACATGGACACTGGATTCAGCGAAGCCATGATGTCCTCAAAATGAGCAGCAGCTGTCTCATGGACCGCCTGTGCTCCTTCAATGCTTCGTCCATCATTGATATACTAGCTTTATTCTGTTTCACCCTCATGGCCGCATAGAAAAGCTTAGTATTTTTGTCACTACACCTTGTCCATTCCTTTTTAGCCATCTGTTCCAGTCTTCCAGACGACTGAGTTCTATGCCCTCTAAGCACTGCATCTCCACCTTTCTTTCAATATACTCGGCTTCAACCTCCTCGGAATTATCTACATGCAACTCCGACTCTAGACTCTCTAGCTGAGCTTCCAACAATTTTATGTGTTGATCCACCCTGCCAAAAACATCCTTATTCCAAGCTCTCAGTGCGCTCCTCATTAACTTAAGCTTATGGCCCAAGGATTGCAGCCCTACCGGACCACTGTGGTGGGCCAGCCACACCTCAGCCACCAAAGGCATGAACGCACAGCTCAATGCCCACATATTTTGGTACTTAAAATGCTTCCTGCCGTACTACACACTTCGGCTCATCTAACTGCAATAGAACTGGTCAGTGATCTGATGATTTCCTCTGGCAGTAGGCTATAGAAGTTCCATGCTCTCTAGCGCAAAAAATCCGCGTTAACTAACACCCTACCAAACTTAGCCCAGGCTCGACACCTGCCAGCTTGACCGTTACACCAAGATGACCTCTCACTCGTGACCTTCAAATCCACCATCGCACAAGCATCAATACAGTTATTAAACTCTTCCATAGGTCGCACCGGTCGCCTCGCTCCCCCTTCCTCTCCTGATTCGACCGTATTACATTAAAGTCGCCAAACACCACCCATGGCCTTGTGACTAGTGTTGGGGAATGTTCCAAACTTTGTGAAAGCGGAAATAACAAAACAAGGCAACAACTAAAGATTTATACGGTTCGCCCTGGAAAACTACATCCATGGGAGAAGAGAATCAATTCACTAAGAAACAACATTCTCGTGATACAACATAAACACAGAAAATAACTAGTAGATGCTGAGAAAATCTCTTAAGTCCCGCAAACACAGAGAGCCACATTCCAAGTCTCACATCTCTCTATTTTTCTCTCACTCAATCTCTCTCCTTTTTCTGCCTCTCTTCTCAACCTTAACAGTTAAGAGATATCATATTTACCGGTATGAATTCTAATACTATTAGAATTCTTACAAGAAATATTAATTCAAGTCATACTAGGAATTTAATATTAGGCAAATTCCTAACAATCACTCCCTTGACTTGAATTCTCTCGTATCACGAACAAACTTTATTCTTCTCCAAGCACCCCTCAGAGGTAGCTCCACGGTGTGCACCAGCCAAACTCACCCTAAATTTGCCAAACAGAAGAGGAGGATATTATCGTCATACCCATGGGACCAACAAGTTTCACATCAGTAGAAATACTCGCACTTCTCTGACCATACAGAAACTCTTTGTGTTTGCTTCAAACACGATCATGGTCTCCAACACAAACGAACACTTCTCACCATGATAATATCTCCTTTTCAATTCATCCACATCACTTTCACTCTTACAACCAGAGTGAATCATCGATCTTGGAACACTAGCCGGCACTCTAAGCCACCATTAACAAATTACCACAAGTTCTCAAGCTACCACAGTACACAAGCTGTCACGAGTCTTCCCTAACTCCAAAGCTTCTAAGCCTTCATGACTTATCAACCACCATGGTTTCAAGCTACTTGAACTTTTATTCCAAACTTTTATTGGCTTTTTGTCTAGCTTCAATTTTCCAATTCCTCAAGTTTCAGATCGGTCAACCGAAATATCAAGATTGCCTTCATCTTGACTCAGTCACTCGCAAACTTAACACAAACCATAAATGTTATCTCGCCATACCAACCAGAAGATAAACCGAGCAGCTAACAGTGTTCTATCAGATATCCCAATTATAACTTTAAGTAAAAAGGGGTATCAAAACTGCTTCAAAATTCAACCAATTGAATAGCCCAAAAAATGTCCAACAAAACCCCAAAATTCGTCGTTCCATGGGCTTTCCAACGGCACCAAAATCGTCACAATCAGAGCTATAGAACTCCGGTAATCGTTGGTCAAAGTTGACTGCTTCCAAATTTCGCGAACAACATTTTCATCGAATTTGATGAAATCAGGACCCTTCCCAAACACACATGACCACGAAACTTCAGGGCTTTTGTTCATCTTTCAATAGACTTTCAAACGACACCAAGATCATTACGATCAGAGTTCTCAATCTTTGAAAATCAGTGGTCAAAGTAGCGTCAACTCAAAACTTCATTTTTTTCTTTAACAAATCTTATGCCCAAAACATCATAAATATCTCATCCAAAATCATCAAGATCTCAATTTCACTGTAGATCACTGCAAATCTTGAAAGACAACCCAAATTTCACAACCTGAATACCACTTGTTAGGACCTTGGATACTACCATCTTTCCACATTGGTATGATATTGTCCACTTTTAGCCTAAGCCCTCATGATTTTGTTCTTGGGCTTTTACCCCCAAAAGGCCTCATACCAATTTTGTAGTATCCAATCCATTATACCCATGATCTTCCCCATTCTTAATTCGTGTGGGACATTGTTCGCATACCCAACAAGTGGTATCAGAGTGGCGCAACGGAAGCGTGGTAACATAACCCACAAGTGGGATACTAGATTTAGGAATTTGCCTAATATTAAATTCCTAGTATTTGACTTGAATTAATATTTTTTGTAAGAATTCTAATAGTATTAGAATTCATGCCTATAAATATGAGATATCTTAATTATTAGGGTTGAGAAGAGAGAAAAATGAGAGAGACTGGGTGAAGAAAAATAGAGAGATGTGAGACTTGGGATGTAGTTCTCTATGTCTGCAGGACTTGAGAGGTTTTCTTAGTAGATCCTAATTATTCTCTGTGGCTCTGTTGTATCACGTGAATATTATTTCTAAGTGGATTGATTCTCCTTTTCTCCCACGGATGTAGGCTTTCAGGCTGAACCATGTAAATCTTGTGTTGTTGCCTTATTTTGTTATTTTCGCTTTCACAAAGTCTGGAATATTCCCCAATTGGTTGCACGCCCACCAATACCTCCGCAACTCTCTTCACTCTTCGAAGGAGCACTTTCCATATACAAAGGTGACCTGGACATCCTCGCCGCCTTGCTTTCCATATATGAGTTATCGCCTGTTCGTGAATGCTAGTAACTTGGAAATCTATGTCCTCCCTCCAGAAAACCCATAACTTCCCCCCCACTCTTTCGTTAGATTTTAAATTCAAAAATTGCATCTACTGTGCCAATCCTCTCATCCTGCGTTCGGAGTTGAAAGGCTCTGCTATTCCCACGATGCTGATTAGTGACTGTGGAATCCACCTTCGCAAGTGGCACCTCGCCTTCCGGAGACCCCTATTATTCCAGAATAAAATTTGCTCCGACATCTCCTACGGTTGTTTCGTACTGTACTAAACTTAATCAATCGCGTGGCCCGCTGCTTTCAAGAGCACAGCTGTCCTGCTTAATTTCCTCTTGGCTTTTGGTGAGCCCTTATAGCCTCTTTCTTGGACCTACTCCTGCGACGTTGTATCCAAGTCATAGATCTTTTGCATCCACCCGGTTCCCTGCCATTAACTTCCCCCTCCAACTGCGAGTGCTCGACGCCACTCATTTCCTTCTTCTCATCCCAGAACCTGCATGGGTTGCCTTCCGTAACCAGCTCCATCGTGAGTGTTGTAACTCCTCATCTTCCTGCTCATTATCCATTGTCTCCTTCTCCTCTTGTGCTTACCCCTCCGTAGACAACTCCATCGGGATTCCTACCTGAGCCTTAAGGTCATTCCTTTCCTCTTCCACTGTGGTTTCTTTCCCCGAACTTCGCTTCGCCTTTTGCCTTTTTTTTGTACAGGATATCAGAGCTCCTGTTGGGCGAACCACGAGTTGACCCCTTCACCAATTATTCTTGCACCCTCATCGCCCGAGCGAGATGGTGATCCTCCGGAGACCCGACGTCCTCTCTCAGCACACTTGCATTCGGTAATTTTGTTTCCTTACTTCCTCTCTCCACCGTAGGTCCCACAACGTCCTTTTTACTATTGCCGCTGGTGGCATCTGTCAAGCCTATTGCTTCATCAACCGACACAACAGTCGCTTGGGGACTATTGCCCATGTTTTGACACGACTCCTGCCCTTGTGAAATAATCAGAACCAACGTCTGATTGGACCCCACCACTCCAATTTCAGCTATTGACTTATCTGAGTCGCTAGCTCCGATTTCATGTCTTCCTATTCTCAGGGACTGTATGCCCACTTTTCGGGACCTCCGTCACCTGTTGGCTGCCATCCGTTTACGACCGTTGTCCCTGGCTGTCTTTGCCAAGTTCCGACCAACTTATTGGGTCCAGCCCGACCACTGGCATTGCCCCCGGATCCCGCGCCGGCGGCAAAGCCTCAAAGCCTCTTTTCCTCCATCGTTTCGGCTCCTCTCGCACATGGACCGAGAAGCACTACCCTGCCACTGTGACGTTGAACCACAGCGCCGCCTGCCGCGAATTGTTTTTCCGGATAAGCAGCCTTGCCATGACAAAATCCTGCGCTTCCAACCCCCAATCCTCGATCTGAATCAATTGCTCTCCTTAAAAAACCGCTCGGACCAGCATATGACCGGAACCTTCGTGACCGTGAACCAAGCGTCATTGCGGTGCAATATAACGAAAGGTGACCAAGGCCTGATTTTCGTGATACTCCTCCCACCTTTGCTCGCGTCTTTGGAATAATTCTATTTTAGCCGAAGAATTAAAACGGGTTAACGCTTGGCCTCCCGGAATGAGCGACACTCTCACCTGCTCCAGTCCCTCTCTTTTTCTGATTTCTTTTTGAATTTGTTCCCTAGGAACCCCATTCAAACATACCACCAGCAACTCTTTAACCATTCCAGCTCCTCCGTAGGTTTGTAGTTGATCTCCCACTTCCATTTATCTTAGGCTCCGCCCCCTTTCTTTGTTGTGGCACTCCTGGTTGTGAGAAGCGAACCACATTTGCTTTCAGTGTGAGCGCCCCAACCCGAGTGTTGTTCAAAGCACGCATAATCCTCCCGATGCTTTCTACCTTCTCAAATTTTACAAATCCAAGCCGATTCCCAATCTTATCCATTTTCTTCGGAGCTGAAACCCTGCTTACCCGGCATATCTCCTCAACGACGATTCGCATTTCTAGCTCCGTCCATTCCAATGGGAAGTTCGAGAAGAAAAACGTGACCCCCTCCTCTCGAGCCGTGATGGGGCCTATCCAGGTATAGGAACCGGGGCGCTTGCCACTGTCTTGGGTATCCTTTTGTACCCTTTGCTTCCCCTTCGCCGGATCACGCCATGGACCGGCCGGGGGTTCTATCCCAGCAGGTATAACTTCCTCAGACTGGGCCTGGTTTCCCACTGCAGTCTTTGTCCGCACCTCCAAAAGGTCATCAACTTCTGATCTCTGCCGAGATTCCTCAATCGTCACGAACTCCTCCTAGTGCGCTCCGGTCTTAGCCGGACTCGAATAATGTGGGGGAGGGTCCCCTACCGGCAGTGTAAGTGTGTGTGCAGTGTGGGTTAAAAAGTACAAGAGAACCAAGAGCAGAAACGTTTAGAGAGAGATTTAAAAACCAACAGCTAGCCTTGTCACATCCAAATGCTTCAGATCCTTTCATCATTGTGGTACTGCAATCCGACCACACATTTGAAGTTCAAACAAATAGTTGATCAAGGTTTTAACTCCCAAAAGCAAGACCAACTATTTGGCATATTCACAGAATAACTTGTCCAAACTTATCCACTTTAAAGTATCTAGTTGAAAGAAACTGACACATTAAATCTACCAAGTTTCCAATAGTTAATAAAATATGGAAACTTGGAGGAGCAAGGGGGAATATTGTCAATCCAACAGCAAACAAACCTTATCAACATCCCCTAGAGGAACTGGAAGCTGTACAGATGGATCCAGCCAATCAGGTGATGATGGGGCTAACTGAAAGAATAAGATGACAAGAATCAAAACCAGTTGAACAAAAAATAAAACAATAAATAATTGAGCCAATGGCATAACCTAAGTTGTTACCAAGCTATAAAAAGGTGCTTCAATGTTTATATCTAACAAAAAGGAGATGATAAAAAGAATCACTAGGAGTAGCCAAATTCAAAGGACGAAAAATGGTTTCTTAACGAGAAATATTTTATGATCCTGATCTAATACTGACCCTGTCCTGCTTACAAAAAGGTTTTGCATAGATGCACCATAATCGTAGCATCTGTTTTGGGATCTTAATCTGAGCCAGTGCATGTGTTTTGTTCCCTATCTCTATAACCATTCTGGACTGCAGGCACCTCTATAAACACACAACCCCAGACTTAATTTCTAAAGAGGTTTTAAAATAACATGAATGTTACAGGCCCTACTCTGATGAGTAAAGTCAGAACAATAAATCGATTCAGAACTTTCCCTTTCATTCATATTCAGAGGCCACAGAGCAACCCTAACCATTTTTTTGCATGATTAGTTTTAGTTTCGTCTTCTTAGCTACGAAGCTCAAATGATCACATTGGAAATTGAAATAAACAAATTGATAAAACATAACTACTTGAAAAATGTTACAAACAAGATAAAAGATGGTAAATAAACATTACTGACTGGTTCTGGTTCAGAATACCCACGTGCACCATCCATCCCCTCGGAGCCAACTTTGTCCTCATTCATTTGATTCAGATCATTACTTTTCAAAACAGACAGGCATGGGATAGGATTCCTTTTACCAGATAAAAGCTGGCTATCTATGACATCCTCCATAATTTTATCGTCAGAAATATAGGTATCAACGCTCATATCAATAGGAGGATCAAATGCCTGTGAAATTTAACCAAAGAGGCGGCTCAGATAACAATCTTAGTAAGTATTACTTAAATGCATTGACCAAGTATAAACAGTAGTGTAATATAGACTGACCAATCACCTTAAGCATTTCAAAGATGAAATAGGAATTCTGAGCAACACACCTGCAAGAATCAAACCAAATAATCAGTAAAAATTAGTAACACATAAGTCCTTGTCCTCTGTTCCAAAAGGGCATATATGCTATAGCTTTGGGATGGGTATCAAAACTATATTTCCACACTCCTAACAAGCAAATTATTTTACCACCAGACGTTCGGAGTTGTAGCAATCACTTGCATGGATGGAGACTATTTTTTTCCAGTGTTACTGCATTTTATTCTATAGAGTTTTATACCATCTTTACATTTAGTGTCGACAAGGTAGCATCAGTGGCATTTTGTTTAATACCGGCATGCATTATTTACATCAAGTGCGGGAACAGTTCTGTAAGAGAAATGCAGTACTAGTACAAAAACTTAGCACATTGCATTGATAAATGAGGCGTCAGGTAATTGTTTCGGGTCCTGCTACATACAGTTTGGCTCAAAATAAAATGAAATAATTGTATAGACTTTATTGCTAATTTATTCACCATATTCTTGCACAACCTAATTTGTTTCTTTTTCTACTTTTGCCCATGCACCTCACTCATAAGATTTGCCTTCTGGATTTTTACCAGGAGGATTTTGCACCTCGAGGGCATTGACCCTAGACCACAGCTACAACCCTGGCCTCCCCAAAAATATAGTATTTTATTCTTCAAAAACAACAATTTGAGCTCAATCTGAAAAGTTATTCTACTAATTCAAATAATGAAATTATAAGTAAGATTTACCATCTAAGTTTCTGAAATTTGAGGGGAAGGTGTGACAAAAGCACCTGCAAAAGCCGATCATGTAAATAAGAGGAACGATTAACAATATGCGATTATTCTCATTTACTGCAACTCTTCAGAACAACATGAATTATACAGCATTGATGTGCAGTAGCACCAAAACAGTGCCATAACAAAGCTAATAACTGGACAGAACAAGCCAACAAAAAACAAAAATTAGAAAATAGAAGTTGATATATATTACTAACGAAGGTACTCTTTATTACTCGCATATTCAAAGGTCAACACTGAATTGCTTGTTCTGTGAGCTGAACTTTGCAAGAGTTAATAGTGATTCAAATGGGATTCTTGACGATACACGTTCTAGAAGATGCGCGCGTACCAATATTTTAGTATTTCCGGAAAAAAAAAAAATTAAAGTCGCTAATTTACTCGTGTTCTAGGATTCTTATATCAAGTAATTCAAAAGGAAGGAAACCTTGTGCGCAGGTGGCATTCTTTTGAAACATCTTTCATATCGTCTAATATCTACTTCGGAAGCTTCTGGGTAACTGCACATAGAAATACAATACAGTTGATCCACTTCAAAGAAGTATGATTCAGCCGATAAACTTCCAAGTATAAGCTACTCCATTGAAATGAAATTAATAAAGCATCAACCAATACTAAAACTTCAAAGTTCCTTCATACAGAATCAAGAAAGAAAAAAACTTACAAAATTATACGCACACAGCATACTCGAGTGGTGTATAAGAAATGCGTACTTGAGATAAGCACTAAGGATGCGACGGAGCGATTTAACTTCGAGAGCTTCTTCAAGTTTCCGGGGACGCAGTTCCTCGTCTTCGGTTGACGACATTTCGTTTCAACAGTTCTTTCGTCTCTCTGACCTCTGCTGCCTCAAATTTCTTGAAAGTTTGGCGTTTGCTGTAATTAAAATTGGAAGCTCATTCCCAGAACAGTTATTTATGGGCTCTGATGTGCAACTCTTAAGAAATCAGGCCAACGCAATATGAGCCCAGCCCACTGAATTATTAATTTCTTGAATTGTTCAGGAAATCACTGATGCATTCAACTTTTAAAACTTAAGAAAACATAATCCCAAAAGTGTTGTTAAAAAACTAGCAGCAGACTGGTGTGCTGTGTAAAACAACTTAAGAAAAATGAAAGAAGTTTAAAGAATACAATATTATAAATTGTAAAAACTAAGTGCACTATGTACCTTAGTATGAAGGTGTTACCCTCTTTTATAATAAAAGAAATGTATAAAAAATATTAGATCAAGTTTCAAACTGGTGCTGCTTTCGAATACACCCTCCTTTAAGCATTTAAACTAGGATAACTTGAACCTCCATAGACACGAGTTGTTCTGGCAAAAGAGAAACTGATAGATACAACAATGTACATAAAAGGGTGCCTGTGCATAGATGATAGAACACTGGCAGTGACCCTCGCCTGGAACTCATGGGTCGCGAAAGCGTGCACCATTTTTTTTTTTGGATAACCGAGACCAATATGGTCCGACTGAGTTTACAAGCTAACGAAAGCTGAAGCACGCATCTCCGCACTCTCATTCTTCTTTATCATGTGGTTTACCTCAAGAGCTCTGCTGGCACAGAGGCATTGAAGAAGAGCAAAATGTAGATAGCGGCTTCCTCAATGAATCCACCTCATCCGTGGGTTTCTGGAAGTACTCGAGAGGAACAAGGCATTTATGGCAGCATTCATTAGCTTCTTTCCCTCTTCAACCTGACCACATATTGCTGAGAGATAACTCACAAACCCATTACCATATAATTGTTGGAAAATAATTTGGTTTAAATTTGATTTTAAAAAAGATTTATTTTAAAACTTGTTTTGTTTTAAATTATTTTGGAGTCAAAACAAAATAAGTTTTAATGAGCTTTCACTTAATTGAACAGATCAAGGATATGGACTTGTGAGATTGAATTGAATTAGGCCAAATTCAATACCACTTACCTATGGCAGAAAGTTGAGTGGTAGATGGTCTGTCCATTAATGGGTTAGGTTAAATAAATACCTCCAAGGTCACACGGTTGTCGAATCTAAGAAATCATTTAGCTGCCTGGTTTCTTTCGGGAGAGGAAGATTCGTACAATTGTGAGATCCTTGGGCTTTGATGTTATTGAAGATTTTGGAAGACAGCATGGGAGGTAATTCTTGGTTACTTTATTTGTTGAATTATTTTTGTTTTTGTGAATTCTCTCCAACAAGCACAATTGGATGAATC
>JAOWBN010202725.1:0-14609 GCA_028565015.1 Pinguicula moranensis | reverse complement strand
TATGAAACCCTATATGGCCATACCAAACAGGGTCGCAAAGTTTGTAACCGACCGGTACCCTACCTTAACCCAAACCCCGATTTAAAGTAAACTGGGTACCAAACGCACCCTATGAGTTAAGCTGGTGGGGAGCAATATAATTGTAAAATTGCATTTATGTAATAAAATAAAAGCTTTTTAAATTTGACTCATTTTTGCACACACTTCAAAATTCTCTAGGAAAGTGCATTTACTAATTTTTTTTTCTCCCTATGCTGAAGTACTTGAAGAAAAGTAGAAGCTGTTGCAAACGCAACCTTAGCAAAATGTCAAATGTCGTCACCGACCTTGGAATAGAAAATCCATAATTAAGGTCTAAATTAAGCCGTTAATTAATGTTGTACCCTTTAATTAATTAATTAAAAAAAATTGAAACTCCAAAAATATAGCCAACTGAAAACGAATACTCAGAAATTTAAAGATCAATGAGCAAATACTAAAAAACAATAAAAGTTTCAAAACCATATCTATTCAGGTGTTATTGGGAATGCCAGGATCCATTGCAACTGATAAGTTGGGACCGTTGGAGCTCAAAGTCATCCCCTCTGTGGTGGTGCCGCTCGAGGTAGCTAGAGCTAACAGGCCTGAATTGATGATATTTTGTAGGATTTGCCGCCTGGGTTCGAGAACGGAACAGAGAAATTGCAGTCTGGAAATCAAAAAATGTTGACGATGGCGTAGGGTCGAAATTCTTCAGAAATTGCCCAAGATGTGGGCTCGTGAGAAATGGAGAAAGACAATGATCTGGCTAGCTGGACAAGGGAGAAGCACACGAGGCATTGCGAGTCTTGTCTTAGAATTTGACAGATGGTAGGACCCAAAGTCAGCCCAATATGGAGAATGGACTCCTAGCAGCGACTGAAGGCGGTTTCCTGGAGCGAGGCCCAACAGGCAACAACTGATATGGACCATTTGTCAGTCGAGAAAAAACAACAGGCCCAACTGCCTAAAAAAGTAAGAAAAAAACTCTCGGTTGTTAAAAAGGCAGATCAATTGCGGGACCAGCTTCAAAAGACCGTTGATTATTATAGGGACATCATGAGTACCTCGGAAAAAGCAAAACTGACCCATCGGGAAGTAAAACGCGCAAGCAAGTTAGCCAAACAATCCTTAAACTCTTATCTTTATGAAAAAAATAGCATGTTTAAATATGCAACATGATTTGAATAAAGAACTAAGACACGAACTAGATATGACAATAAATGCTCCAACTTCTGAGATAATCACTATCATAGAACAATTAGAAGTTCGGGATCACAGTAATATTGTGCAAATTAAAAAGCAGGCTGAGGAGACAAGTGTTAAGTTAATACTTCCATGAATATTAAAACTTATAATGTAAGAGGAATGGGAGACCCAAGGAGAAGGCGAGAAGTGAAAGAGATGATTATAAAGCGAAGAATTCAGATAATTTGTATCTAGAAAACCAAGTCCGACTCAATCTCAGCCTTGGATTGTCAAGATCTTTGTCCAACGAATAGATTCGACTGGCGTGCAAAAAAGGCGACAGGAAACTCTAGTGGAATACTCTGTGTTTGGGACGTGAACATGGAAAATAACCATCGTGAATATTACTCCCCGTGTGAACAACAAGCTATGAAAAAAATTATGGTTTGATATCATTAACATGCTTCAACGGGAAAAATTCTAAATCTTAACCCTAATCCTAAACCAAGGGCGATTGGGATGAACAATGCTCTTCTCCTTCATGCTCCAACTTCAACAACATAGCTTGAGCTTCATTTGAGACTTTGGCTCCTATAAACTGCAACCTCACCTAAACTGAAATATCCTCTCCCGAGGGACACCTTTGGTGCCCAATGAGTCCTCCTATGATGCAACCCAAGTTAGACGGCTTGGTGGGGAGCCCGAAGAAAGCAAGTGAAGGAGCTGATTTGCCATCAGAAGGTGGACTTCATCAGCATACAGGAAACAAAACTTGACACAGTGGACAACGATTATCTCAAAAGATTTGGCGTGATAAAGCTTTCGATTGGGCCTATACAAGTTCAGCAGGACAATTGGGTGACTTGCTATGCTTGTGGAACAGTCAGAAATTCAGGAAAACTAGTATGTTCTCTGGCGAGGACATGGAACAATGATTCTAATGTATGCAATAATGGTTAACATATATAGACCTTCAGACCTTCACATGAAGATGGCCCAGTGGCAGGAGCTGGAAAATATTTACAAGAACAAATAGGATGAAAGATGGTGTATTATGGGGGACTTCAATGCAGTCCTAAAAAAAGAAGAGAGGAGAGGTGTACTCCATCAAAATTATGCTCCAGAGAGATGTGCTTTTCAGAACTTCCTATGGAGGCTTAAACTACAAGACTTAACCATGACCAGGAGAAGTTCACATGTTACCCTAGTTCCCTCAAATGCATGAGCCTCCTGGAAAGATTTCTCTTAAATGAGACTTGGATTAATTCTTCCATGGAATGACCTCAAACTGGACTCGATAAGGAAGATTTAGATCATATTCCAGTGTGTTTAACCACCTACATTAAAAACTGGGGACCAAAACCTCCCAAGGTACTGGATAGTTGGCTGGAGGATGAGGAATATAACAGTCTAATTGAGGAAACATGGAACCAGCCATGCAACTTGAGATATGCCAGTCAAAGAATCGTGTCTAAGGTGAAGGTTATAAGGATGGCTATAAAGAGATGGAATGCAGGTGCTCCAAAAGATCTAACTACTGTAAGAAAAAGGCTGCTGCAGGAACTCAAATCTGTAAAACTAGAGGCAGAATTGTCAGAGAGAAAGCTATGGAACTGAAATCTCAGGTAGATCAAACCACAAGGCCATTGGATAGTACCCTATACCAAAAATCAAGACTTCATTGGATCCAAAAAGGAGATGCAAACACTGCTTTCAACCATGGAAGGCTAAACAAACACACAAATAGGAGAACAATACATGGAATATGGGATGAACACCAGTGGCTGGAGGATGTGCAAGAGGTCAAGAATTGATTCAGAAGACACTTTGAGGTGAGATACTAGAAGATCTAATGGTCGAGACCAACATTTTCAGCCTTCCTATTCACTAAACTAATTGATGCTAATAGAGCCTGCCTCATCTCTCCATTTATAGAAAATGAGATGATCGAGGCAATTAAATCCTGTGGAAGTTCAAAAAGTCTAGGGCCTGATGAACTGAATTTTACATTTATAAAACATTTTATTCGTCTAATAAAGGATGAGACTTATCAGATGCTGCTATAATTTTAGAAGAACAACAGAATTGCAACAGGGAGCAATGCAGTACATATTACACTGGTGGCAAAGAAGCAAAATCCAATGAAGGTAGAGGATTTTAGGCCAGTCACACTGATTGATACTATGCCTAAAATCCTCTCCAAAGTTTTGTCCATAAACCTGGCACTAGTGCTAGAAAATATCAAAGCCCCAACTCAAATGGTTTTCTTGAAAGGAAGGAAGTTGTTGGACAATGTCCTGATTGCCAATAAGGTGATAGATGAGACAAAGAAACTGAGGAAGAAAGCTTTCATATTCAAGGTAGACTTTGAGAAGACCTTTGACACTATAAACTGGTCTTACCTCCTAAAAACAATGGAAAATATGGTATTCCCTCCGATTTGGATTGACTAGATAAGGAAACTTCTTTCTTTTGCAACTACTTCCATTCTTATTAATGGAAGTTCTATCACCGAGTTAATCCCACAAAGAGGTTTGAGATAGGGGGATCCACTATCCCCCCTCCTCTTTCTCATTGCAACTAAGGGTCTGTCAGTACTGCTAAGACAAGCCACCACACTGTATACCTCCAAACCCCTCCAGATAGATAGGAATAAGGTTGAAGTTTCTCATCTTCAGTTTGCAGATGATGCTCTTTAATTTGGTGAGGTATCATGGGAAACAGTGATAACTTTCAAGCCTTTTTTTTTATAAGTGATAACTTTCAAGCTTATACTCCAAAACTTTAAATTGCTATCTGGACTTAGAGTAAATTTCCACAAAAGTCTCTTCCATGGCATCAACATACAACAAGCAGAATTAGAGGCACTGTTTGCTTACCTAAACTGTAAACTGAGTGGCTTACCTCTGAAATATCTGGGGCTTCCTATAGGAATTTTTAACCACATAAAAATGGCATGGCATCCAGTGATATACAAGGTTTAAAGGACCCTTCGCACCTGGGAGAATAAGCTTTTAAGTACAGGTGGGAAGATGACTCTTATTAATGCAGTTTTGGCTGCCCTCCCTCTACACTTCCTCTCATTCTACAGAGCCCCAAAAATGGTTATCAAAAAAGCTTACAGCCCTACAGAGGGACTGCTTATGGGGGTTAACTTGTGTGAGGAAGAAGACATGCTGGATATCCTGGAAAAAAAATGTCTGCCTATTCCTAAATGTGGTCTAGGAATCAAAAGCATTGATACTTACAACAAGGATCTTCTGGGTAAATGGGGAGAGAGATTGGTACAAGGCAAAGAAAATTTGGCCACTTCAATAATAAGGTCTAGGTATGCTACCTCTGATCATGGACTGAAAATGGGTACTTTAAGGGAGCTTAAGAAATCTCAACAGCAGACAGTGCCTACCAGAGGGCGAAGAAGAGGCCAAGCATATGTTTCCACATGGTGGAATGAATTGCAGGATATCATCAACCAAAGTTGGTACAAAAATAATGTGGATATCCACCTTGTCACAGAGGCAAGAGTTAGGTTCTAGCAGGACAAATGGTGTTCCCCCAATACATTGGCTGAAACTTTCCCAAAACTATACAGATAAATATGCTTGTGATTCTGTATCTGGCACATGGCTAGATAATTGTTGGGAATGGGGTATACAGTGGTGACGGACATTAAAAAATGCTAAGGATATCCAGCTGATCAATCTCTTCTTTCTGTTGTAGGATAAAGCTCCAACTATAATAGGGACTGACGACTATACTTTCAAGGGTGGCAAGTATGGATGCTACTCAGTTAGCTCAGCATACCAGCACCAAGTGGATGAATCTGATCAGGTACTAATAACATAAGAAACTGGCCAACTGACTTACCTTTGAACAAGTTCTCACCAAAGAAGCAAATAATACTATCATGGAAATCCATACTACAAGCATTGCCAGTGAGAACAATAGTACAAAACAGAGGGATCATCCCATATGATCAGGATATTACTTGCATCCTATGTCAAACAGGTCAAGAAACCTTCAATCATATATTTAAATCCTATGATATAATAGTTTCTATATGGCAGGGAATCCAAATGTGGCTTGCACCAGAAGGGGGCAACACACAAGATGTACCAAACCTCCTTCAATTTTTTCCTAGCAAACCAATAGCCACCAATCTGGAAGCATGGAAGGCTATATGGATCTCATTTAATTGGCAGGCCTGGAAGCTGAGGAACAGAACACATTTTGAAGGGAGGAAATCAACATAGGACAAAGTATAAGCCATACAGAGAAGCACTTGGCTGGGGATCAAAGCCAAGAAAAAAACCTGTCCATTTTCCCTACTCTCTAGATGACTGGATGCTGCAACCTGCATGCAGTTTAGTTGAAATACTTCAGCCACAAAATCTCATTGGGTCCACACCTCAAAGGAACCATGATAGGTATCACTGTTAGAAGGACAAAGCTAGTATGCTCAAGGTTTTCAAGGAACTTGTTGGGGAGGACTTCAACACATGCAAATGTTGCCATACAAAGGATAAGTCCTCCCCACCCCGCCCCCAAATCCTTACTTAATGCCCTTATTGATATTTGTTTCATCTCAATACAGGGGGGCAGGGAGAGATGGATTTTCAAAATAATACACAACAACAGATCCAGACACACAACTTGGCTCAAGCTCACTACTGAGCCTTCATATTAACTGCTCATTTCCTGGTTCACAATTCAAGTTTAGATTATATAAAAACCAGATGAGCATATGACAGACTGACCACATAAGTATCTATGAGAAATAAAAGAAAGAAGGAAGCTATCGCTTTAGTACAAGGATGTCAGGAAGAGAAGGGAATCTTCAGTCCATGATAAGGGTGCTCCATAGTTATTCCTTGAAATTGATCGAATGTGCTTCCATGCCCAACTAGAGTATCCTCTACATAATACGGGGATAGCTCACCAAACATAAATGAGCTGTGTACCAATATCCCTATAAAAACAAAATTGATAAGTTGACAGTCATGATGTTATGCTTTGGTGAAGAGCGGATGATGGCGATGATTTGAATGCTGAGATACTTTGTGATCTACTATGATATATGGTGAGCCATGTACCAGGTCATCCTTACCTATGCTGGAGGGCACGAACGGAAGGCAGGGCATACAGCTCAAAATCAAAGATATCAACTAGTGGAGTACCTCTAGTGGTCCTGAATGTTTTCTTTCATAGTCCTTTTGTTTTCTCCTTTTATTTTTGTTTTTCCTTCCTTTTTGATCCTATTTTAAATAAACCTATATTACATATATATAAAACTTAGCTTATAAAAAAACATGCTTCAACGGGATCCAAATGGCCTATGATGTCTATGCAGAGATTTAAATGTAGTAAGGAATGTGAATGAACAAAAATCTCAACAAACAAGTCCCCATAGCGAAATGAGAGACTTTGACCAATTTATTAGACAAACAATCTTGTGGACATCACCCTAAAAAGACGCCAATATACTTGGTCAAACCAGTAGTATACATCTGTAAGCAAACTAGATAGGTTTCTTTTCTCTCCAGAATGGCTACTCACATGGCCAAGCCTTCACTAAATTGCACTTATTGACCTCATACCACAGGCCGGTAATGAACCACGTTCTATACTCTAAACTGTTGGAATGAAATGAAAGAGTTTAAAGCTCATATGAAAACAACCTGGGATAACTTCTGGTGACTGGTTGAAGTGAATACAAGTTGCACGAGGAATTGAGGAATATGATGTCAGTACTCCGAAGTTGGAACAAGGACGTCTTTGGCCATGTTGGTAGGAGTATAGAGCAAAAGCAACAAAAAAAAGCCGCACGAGAAGAGATGGCAGAAAGCAGGAACCTTTCACAACTAGAGCTACAACAACAAAAAGAGGACAAAAATGAGCTTCAAGTACTAATCCAAAGACATGCCCAAATTCTCTTTCAGAAATCCAAAACGACGTGACTCAAAGATAGAAAAGGGGACACAAAATTCTACCATATCAGGATCATAAAACACAAATAGTGGAATGACCTGCGTGGACTCAACATAAACAGTAGATGGACTGAAGAAGTGGCGGAAGGAATACTTGAGCATTTCCAGCGCCATTCACCACTGATTATGATGACTGTATACAATTATCCACTCCGACTCCAAACTATCTTGATAATAATGACAATGCAATCCTTATCATGTCATTCACTGAGGAAGAGATCAAGGAGATAGTATGATCCAGCAAATCAAATAAGAGCCCAGGCACTGACGACGTAAATTTCTACTTTTTTAAGCGCCATTGGGAAATAATGAAGAAAGACATCATTGATTTCATTAAACAATTCTATGAAAATAGCAAGCTAGTTAAAGGCATCAGCTACACTCATATTGTTCTATACACGAAAATATTCAACCCAGAGAAAATTGAGCATTATCGACCTATCTCCTTGGTCGGTTGTGCATATAAAATCCTGGCAAATCCATTGAGGTTGGAAATAGATAAAATAATCTCTGCCTACAAGATGACATTCATAAAAGGGCGACAAATAATGGATGAGTTCGTTACAGCAAATGAAGTCATCGAGGAGTCAAAATGCAAGCAAAGAAGAGCTCTATTCCTAAAAGTAGATTTTGAAAAAATCTTTGACTCAGTAAATTTGGGACACCTCTTTAGGATGTTGGAAAAGTTTGGGTTACACGAGAAGTGGCAAAACTGGATTTTGGTGTGTATAAAAACAATCACTGCTATAGTGCTTGACAATGACAGCCCATCGGGGGATTTTGCACTTCACAGAGGACTCAGGTAGGGGGATCCCCTATTTCATTTCCTCTACCTCATTGCAATTTAAGGTCTATACCTAATGATTGACCGAGCTACATAACTAGGCTGATGTACTCCCTTACACATTGTGAAGCACAAACTGCCTCTGTCTCACTTACAGTATGCTGATGACACCATTCTATTCAACCACGGTAACGTAGAAAGTGTGCAGGCGATGAAAGACATTCTGAGGCTCTTTGAACTATCGTCGGGTCATAAAGTAATTTTTTTCAAAAGTAGTATTATGGGGATAAATGTTCCAAGCCAAGAAGTACAAGGCTATGCGAATGGCCTCAGCTGTCTCACAACCAAGTTACTGCGAGTCTACCTTGGTCTGCCCTTGGGTGCAAACCCTGGTAGAACCGCGGCATAGTAGCTAGTGATAAACAAATTCGATAGGCGGATTAAGAATTGGAAAAATATTCATCCCTCATTCGAGGGCCGAATATCATTGATAAAGTACACTCTTAGTGGATTGGCAACATATTTCTTGTCTACCTTAAATACGCCAAAAGAAATTGTCGTTACCTTGAGGCGGATCTAATTCAAATTCTTGTGGAGAGGACCCTCCCAAGAAGCCAAATCCAAACAATGGATTAAATGGGATCTCATATTTCAAGAAGTCAATTAGGGAGGGCTGGGTATTAAGAACCTTGAGTCATTTAACGTTTCCCTGCTCGGTAAATGGCTATAGAAAATCATGTTTGATCCATTCTTTCTACTAAGTAAGACAATACAGTCCCTCTACTTGCAACCTGAAGGCCTTGATACAGACTGGACAACGATCATAGCTTAGGGGCGATCGTCCAGATGATGGAAAGACTTATGCAAATTCGTGTGTACATCATATTGGTTCACCAGTAACATGCAACGATGGATAGGGAATGGGGAGGATACATCCCCATGGCATACAATCTGGATTGTTCTTGGATGCCCAACATATGTCTTTGATCGACTATATTCAATTTCCTCAAACAAGAACATTACAGTGGCTGCAAAGGTCTATCCGGAAAGCAAATAGCTTAAATGGCATTGGCATTAGCAGAGACTTCTCTTTGACTACGAACTTTTACTAATCCATTCTATAATATGTTATTGCAAGTGTCGTTATCCATCCAGATGAGGACTGCTAGAGATTGTGGCCGGACAGCAAACGACACTGCTACACGGTAAGATCTGCTTACTCTGCACTAACACATTGTATGGATTTTTCTTCGCAGGAATATGGAGTGTTGGCCACAAGCTGGGGAAGCAACTCGCCCAAGCATTTGCAAGCTTTCGTCTAGCGCATGCTGCAGGAAAGTATTGCCACGTTCGACAAGCTCTACACTCGAGACATTCTAACGATGCAACTACCAGCACTTGGTTGTGGGTTCTGTCAAGCGCATGAAGAAAAACTCCAACACATTCTTTGAATGCGTCAAAACATATAAATTCTGGCAGAAAATCTATAGATGGCTCGGATATCACCATGTAGGGATCAATAACCCGCATCGACACTATTTACTCCATTTGGGAATGCTCAAAAGTAAAAGATGGGAGGAAGTATGTTAGTCAATTCAGCATAGTATAGTATGGGGCATATAGAAAACCCGTAATAATTTTATATTCAATGACATATCGCCATGTATGAAGTCCATCCCGGTGAACTCGAAAATCTCCACCTGGATTTGGACGGCAACGTTTAATAAGTTAGATGATGGGCTAACTCTAGGAGATTAGCTCTAGAATGCCTGATTGTGTATTAGTCTCAAATAGGCGCTGAATCTGTTATAACTATTCTTTTACGGTTAAAGCCGTAAGCTTAATAAATAATTAAATTTCCGTATCTTTTTTTATTGGGTGTCCAAGATTGGAAAATCCCATTTACTTTTTGACCAATTATTTAAGAGCCTCATTAACTCCGTAATTGTGAAAATTTTCCTTTTCTTTTTCTTTTCCACTTTCCTACCTTGGTGACTCGAAGTCCAACATAATAAATTTCAGGGAAAATATTTTATCAATTGAGTTGGAGTTGTGATATAGCGCAAGGAATTTCAGCACAAAATTCACAAGAATTTTACGGGGCCCACTAGCTGAACCAATGGGATGCTGTGTTTAACACTTGGGGTCCACTGAATCTGACGTGGCAGCCAGATCCTTGTGATTTTTGTGCTGAAAATCCTTGCGCTATATCATTTCTGATTGAGTTATGCTCTATTGTCTTTAATTACTTGGGCGTGTAGCGGCCCTTCTAATCCACATCTTGCATTTTCCCTCTGTCAATGAGAGAGCATTTCTCTGTAATTTTCAGCAGCTCATCCTCCTGAAATTTTTAGTGATACAGAGAGGAATCTAAGAATGATGTTGACAAAAAAAATGGTTCTACTGTCAATTAGCTATTGTGTTTGCTGTTCAAATGAAACAGAACTTTGGATCATTATGTTCTCTGCTAATACTTGTTGTACATTCCTTTCAGCAATAAAAGTTACTCTTTTGAATGCATAAAAGTTCAACCCGTCAATTTATACAACTTGTTACTCCAAATCGTGATTCCCCGCTACTACTATTCTACAAACCTCACCCCGAAAATGACATTTTCGTGTAAAATTTATTATTCTCTGGGCCCCCTCGTCACCCGTACGGTATTCTAACTCTGCCCCTGTAGTGACCTGCCTATTTACTTCCAAATGTTTCTGTATGATTGCTCGCTGAATGTTGAATATTTTACTATCTCACCCCGACCGAGTCGTCAAACTATCCAGTTTGTTGAATACGACCAAATAACAATTTTGGTTGGATGGACGGAATCCCCACAAAATGGACCAGCCTATGACTTGGCGAACCTAGGTGGTCCAGATGGAACAGGATGAGGTACCTAATAATCTAATCACAAACATAGCACATACATAAGTATCTTTCACTGCATCTTGTACTCACATGCACTGATCTTGTTCATACAAGAAAAGAAACCGCATGTGATATACGTAGATACATAGTTAAATGATCAAGTGATCGATTCTCTTAAATAATGTTGGTAAAGAGCATCCTTTTCACTGTACCGGTATATCAATTTTCTATGTATCGTGTGCCAAAATCCATGCTAGCTTAAATGGAGAAAATGTGTGGATTGTTCATTTGGCCAAAAATTTCAAAACAAAGATCTATTCATTAGATCAGTTGGGATGTGATATGCCGCCGGAAAGAAAATGATTGCCTTGATATGATGAACCTAGATGCATTTAATGTTGCACTACTTGCGAAGTGGGCATGGTGTCTTCGTATTGACGAGAAGGGTCAATGGAAAGATATTAAGGACTAAATACTTCTCCTCTCATAAATTGATTGGGGACTGGCAAGGCATGCTGATGAGAAATCAGTTGCACCATATGAACAAGGGCTAGTGGAGGAAGTTGGGAGAGCTGCAGACTAAGGGAATCAGCTCAACAACAAGACATTAGCTTGGCCTAGTGGACCTATCACTAGAGTTCGAGCTAAGAAGCTCAAAGAGTCAATTGCAGGAGTGGTGCCAACTTGGTTAGCCACGGTTGATAGCTCAAGGGACGACTACTCCAAGTCCAATGAGCCAAAAGCCCACCTCATAGCTCATCAAGGAGCTTGAAGATAGTGTCCAAGGGGTGCAACTCGACCAAATGGTCACTTCTCTTCCAATGGACACTCCCATTCGCCAAAAGACACATCTTTTCCGAACAATTGCAACCTTTCATGAATGGACGCACCTTTTCACCAAGGGATGCACCTCTTCACCAAGAGTCGCGCCTCTTCACCAAGTGATGCACTTGTTCACCAAGGGACACATCCATTTATCAATGAACATACCTTTTTGAATAGCCATGTCTTTTCAAATGGATGCATCTTTTAGAATCAATGCATCCGTTCATTAGTACCTTTTCATTTGAACGTGTTAGAGCCTATAAATAGGCCTCTCTTGAACTGATTTTACTTAGGATTTTATGGTTGAAAAAAAACTTGTGAGGTGTGTTTCTTCTTTTCTTTACAAAGCCTCTTAGATTTATCTTTTCTTCACTTGAAGTTTAATGGCATCTACTTACGGTCTTATCCTTGGTTCTTGGTTGATACTAATTCTCTTCAGGGTTCCATTTGGTGGAGACCATTTTACAAACGTTACCTTGGTTTCCATCTCTTTATAGATGATGGGTCAAGGGTACAACAAATTCGTTTTTACGGTCTTGGGATTTTGAACCACCAATTTTTGATATTGGGTTTTGTCACAATTGTTGTCAAGGTTCATATCATTTGGTATCAGAGCTCAGATTGGGCGAGTTTGCACTTTCATTGATGTTTTTGGTTCTCGGCTCTTTATAGTTGTGAGGTCAAACTCTCGTTGAAATGTATCTTTACATTTTTTGTAATTTTCCTTGCCGTTTTCAAAAAAACGTAGTCAAGAACAAAAGCAAAAGAGCAAGGTCATACCTATTCATGGCCAAAAAGAGAAGCTCTTCTTGACAAAAAAAGGGGGAAAAAAGAAAAAGAAAAAGGTTGATCAAAGAAACGGCAGAGATCTCTTTCTAGATAGGGAATTTTTCTCAAACTCTTTTTCGGTATCTACTTGTTGTAGTTGACCGAGCCTTTCTTAAGAACATCTCAATCTTGAATCAAGTTCCGAAATCGTGAGGATTTGTTACTATACTTGAAAGGGTTGAGTCATTAAGAGTCGAGTAAAGAGAAAAAGTACACTCGAGAGAAAAAAAGGCACGATTGGTGAGAACATTTGAGTGAAAAAAAGCCGATTATTGTGTGATACACGAGAAAAAGACATTATTGAGCGGATACACTTAAGGGAGTGGTGAGGTTATTATTTTTCTTAATTTTTATTATTTTACAGGTACAATGTCTAACACCACATCAGAGGGAAATACACCACGAAATGATCTACCACAAGTTGATTAACAAGTTATCATTCAAGCCCTCACAACTCAAATGAGAAGGATGATGGAAGAGGCGTTGGCACCGTTATATGCCCGAATGGATCAATTTGAGATTAGGGAGGCTCAAGAGAAAACCCAAGAACATTAAGATCAAGGGCAAAAGGATGAGATAGATACATGGTCCATAGGAGGAATGAAGGATTTGTACCCCGTGGCCGAGGAGGAGTTGGATTCCAACATAGGGGTGAAAGAAGAAACCAACCAAGGCAACATGCGGAGCGACCTATACGTGATCGAGAACATGATCTTGGTAATGTCAAGGTCAATATTCCATCTTTCCAAGGAAGAACGTATCCAAAAGCTTACTTGGAGTGGGAAACAAAAGTTGAAATGGTGTTTAGTTGCCATAACTACACTGAACGCCAAAAGGTTATACCTGCTGCAATTGAATTCACTGATTATGCTATTGTGTGGTGGGATCAATTGATTACAAGCAGGAGAAGGAATGGAGAACTACCCGTGGGAACATGGGAAGAGATGAAGGTCATATTGAGGAGGCGCTTTGTGCCAAATCACTATTACCATGGCCTATTTCACAAGTTGCAACGACTTGTGCAAGGAAGTAAGAGTATTGAAGAATATTATAAAGAAATGGAGATTGTCATGATCCAATCAAGCATTGATGAGGATCGAGAGGCGGCCATGGCTAAATTCCTTCATGGATTGAACCGAGACATTGCAGACATAGTGTAACTTCAACACTATGTGGAGATTGAAGACATGCTCTTTCAATATATCAAAGTTGAAGAGCAACTAAAGAGAAAGGGGGAGAGAAAGGGACCACCCACGGTTCCTTATGGTTCATGGAAAACAATCCTATCAAGGCAAACAAGCCAAAACCCGAGGCTCCAAAGGAAGTTAAGGCCAGGACTACCATACCAATAGGTACAAACACCCCTTCTACTTCAAGATCTCAAGATATTAAGTGTTTTAGGTGCCAAGGGATTGGACACATTGCTAGTCAATGTCCAAACAAGAGGACCATGGCACTCAATGCACTTGGTGAGTACGAATCTAAGGATGGGGAGGCCGTTGGTTCAAATGAGGAGATTGGAAATGAAAATGAACAAGATGCGGTCATAGGAGAGTTGTTTGTGGCAAGACGCGTCCTTAACCTTCAAGTTAAGGAGGATGAGAATAATCAACAGGAAAACCTTTTCCATACCCGTTGCAACATTCAAGATAAGGTATGTAGTGTTATAATTGACGGCGGAAGTTGCACCAATGTAGCCAGCACGTATGTCGTTGAGATATTGTCTATGGTTATTACCAAACATCCGAGACCTTATAAGATTCAATGGTTCAATGATTGTAGCGAAGTTAAAGTAACCAAAAAGGTTGAAGTGCCTATATCTATTAGTAAGTATGTGGACAAGATTGTATGCGACGTTGTACCAATAGATGCATGTCACATTTTGTTGTGGAGACAATCGCAATACGATGTACGAGCCAGCCATGATGGCTACACAAATAGATACACCTTTAAGTTAAAGGGAAGCATATCACTTTTGTACCCCTTTCCCCGAAACAAGTTTTGGAAGATCATATCAAGTTAAAAAAAAAAAGAACAAGAGGCCGAGAGAGAAAAGATTGAAAAGAAAAAAGAGAGAATAAAAAAAGGAGGTGAAATAAAAAAAAAAATGAGAG
>JAOWBN010202714.1:0-14610 GCA_028565015.1 Pinguicula moranensis | reverse complement strand
GTGGGTGGCGGTGACTCAGCCCCCGCTCCGATTTTGATATTCAGCCATGTGTATATGCTCGCAGATGATCTTGCAATTTTCATGCCAAGGAAATATTTGGCCTCCCCCAAATCCTTGATGGTGAACTCCTTGTCAAGATAAGTCTTGACCTTGCATATTTCATCAAGTGAAGTTCCAGTAATGAGCACATCATTAACATAAACAGTCAGATATAACTGATGAGCAGAGGTGGACAATAAGAAAAGACATAGATCATTGTATGATTGTTTAAATCCACAGCTGTGCAGACGGTTTGTAAACTCCATGTTCCATTGTCTGAACGCCTATTTTAAGCCATACAAGGACTTAAAAGATGACAAACCTGTCCTTCTTTGGCTTTTGTGTAACCCTGAGGAAGGTACATATAAACTTCTTCAGCAAGAGTACCATGCAAAAATGCAAATTCACATCTAGTTGGTGAATGCACCAGTTTTGAGATGCTGCAAGGGCAAAGAAAATCCGAAAGTGACCACTGAACTAAAAATCTCAGAGAAATTTTTTCCTTTCATTTGTGTATACCCTTTTGCAACAAGCCTAGCTTTGTACCTATCCACAGTTCCATCAGGTTTGCATTTCACACGGTATACCCATTTTGAGCCAATAGCTTTCTTTCCTTCAAGAAGTGTGGTTAACTCCCAAGTTCTGTTTTCTTCTAAGGCTAGTAACTCTTGTTCATAGAAATCCATTTTGCATCATTCTTTGCTTGATTGTAATCCTTTGGTTCTACCAAAGTAGAGATATTAGCTGTGAAAGCACAATGCTGACCTGAGAACCATCAGTTAGAATCTGATGGGCTCTGCATGTATGGTTTAGTAGGATCATTCTGACTGGAAACAAATACTTGTCTCTCATCCAAGAAGGGGTAGTAAGCTGTCTTATACTTCTTATGAGGCGTGGTTCACAAGATCAAAAATCTCAGGACCAGAAGCTGGTAATACTGAATCAGGCTGTGATATGCTATGTTGTCCATGTGGATCATTTAAAAGTTTTGGAACTGCTTCTGTGCCTGTTAGTATATTTGTTGGTTTTGAGATCCTCATCTATGAAGCTGGTATTGAGAAAGATGAACAATCATCATCATCTGCCAATGGTGCACATTTGGGTAGTGGAACAAAATCATCAAAAACAGAGGTAATAAAAAATTAATCTTCATGAAACTGAACATCTCGAGAAACAATTACTTTCCTGACTTCAGGAATGAACACTTTGTATCTTTTTTGCCCCAAAGGATAACCCACAAATACTCCTTTTAAAGCTCTTTTATCAATTTTTTCCTTGATAGGCCTGAGATCTAAAACACACACATCCGAATATCTTCAAACTGTGTAGATTAGGTGCAGTTCCATGTAGTACCTCAAAAGGTGATTGCCATTTCAAAACTCTATTTGGCCATCTATTAATAAGATGAGTGGCTGTAAGTATTGCCTTCCTCTAGAATTTCTTAGACATCTTTGCTTGGAATAACAGTGCCCTAGCCACTTACAACAAAGTTCTATGCTTGCGTTCCACTAGTCTATTTTGTTGTGGTGTGTAAGGACAACTGCGTTGATGTAAAATCCTACTTTCTTGAAACAGCTTCAAACATGTAATATTAAGGAATTCCATCCCATTATCAGTTCTGATCATCTTGACCTTCTTACTATACTAGGTTTCAATCATCAAGAAGAAATTTTTAAGCAGCCCATGAACCTGATCTTTGTACAAGTAAGTTCATGTGCATCTGCTATGATCATCCACAACTGTTAGAAAATACGGACACTGTGTAACAGATTGAAACTTATAAGGCCCCCAAACATCCATATGAATCATATCAAAACAATTATTTGTTCTGTGCTCACTATCAAGGAAAGGTAAATAGCTTTGCTTGGACATGGGGCAAAATTCACAAGATTCCACTACATTTTTATTCATGGCAAATGTATCAATATTTGGTAACCTTCTCATTACATCAAATGAAGGATGGCCTAAATGACTGTATAACAAGTCCGAGGTCAACACAATACAAATTTTAGACAGTCTACTTTGTTCAAATGAACCATCAATATGTTCTTCAAATGCTGCAGGTAAGATAAGCAAGCATTTTCTCCTCTTTTAATGGTCTCTGCTTCAAAGGACTCTTTACTTAGCACATAAAGCTCCTTCTTCAATTTTCCTACTACCACATTTCTCTTTGTTTTAAAGTCCTGCATCACACACATCAGGCAAAAAATAGAATGCAAAACCTGAGTTCAAGGCCATCTTTCTGACAGACATTAGATTGTACTTAAAACTCGGTAAGTACAAGCATGATTTCAGACATATATTTCTGCATAAGCAAACATCACCACTGCACTTGACAGGCTTTATATTTCCATCAAGTAACTAAACTAGTGTTAAATCAGGAAAACAATGCACATTTGCCAATAGCTTCTCCTCATTGCATATATGGTTTGTAGCTTTCGTGTCTATGATCCACTCTTGGCTATTTATATCATCATAGGTAACAGTAGATGCAGAATAAAAACTTCCGCAGAGTTATCCAAGTGAGCCATATTAATCGTCATTTTATTGCCTTGATCAGCGACTGCCTTACCCTTGGACAACTTATGTAATTCCTTCTGCATAGCATCTATCATCTCATACAAGTTGCTGATTTTATCATGCTCCACATTCAGTGGTGTGTAAGCATTGTCAGATAGTTCAACTTGGTGAGCTAAGCAATTATGCTTATCATTTTTTCTTGACTCAAACCACCTCCTAGGATATCCCTTCAATTTAAAGCAATTTTTAGTTATGTGTCCAGTTTTTGTTCAGTGTCCACACTTTAATTGCCTCCTTTCTATCCATCCATCTGGATATCCTTTTAATTTGAAACATTCGTTGATGGTATGTCATGTCTTGGTACATTAACTACATTTTAATTGACTCTTATCAACTTTGTTTGCCCCTCTAGACTCCTTCCTCCATCCGTTTCCTTTCACCATCATGCCAGCATTCATACTATCATTTGCAGCTGTGATGTTAACACTCACTTGTCTTTGTTTTTCAGCAGTGACAACAATATTATACACCTTTTCAATGTTTGGTAAGGGATCACTTCTTATTATGTGGTCCTTTTAAGCATCATAAACATCATTCAAACCCATTAAAAACTCTATAACCCTATCCTCATCTTCACTCTTCTCCAACAGCCTTCCTATCTCACCTTCAATATAAGTTGTTGGTCTCAACTGCTCATATTGATCCCATATGAGTTTTAATCTTCCGAAAAAATCACAAACATTCATGTTTCCTTGCCTCAGTATTGGTATACTTCTCTTAAACTCAAACAAATGTGGAAGATTTGTAGTTCCAAATCTCCTTTCAAGACCAAGACACAGTTTCCTAGCATCAGTCACGAAAACATATGATTTCATCAAATATGGTTGCATGGATCCTCGAATCCATGAACATACAAGATTGTTCACCCTATTCCATTTCAAGAAAAAATCTGAATCCTCACTAGGTTTAACAAAAGTGCCATCAACAAAGCCTATTTTCAATTTAGCTTCAAGTGTCAAAATTACAACACTTCTACGAATTAGAAAGTTCGAATCATTCAACAAAATGGATACTAATTGCATACTTGGAATATCACCATGTACCTGCAATTGTTCCTTCATAAGATCATCCAGATGTTGCTTGCATCGCATAGCCATAAGATTCAGTTCTTGTTCCATCGCCATCGCCTCCACCAACACACTCGTTTGTAGGTTGGACAATAGCTGCTGCACGCGCACAATTATATAATTTAACCTGCTCTGATACCATTTTGAATAATTGAAACAAACAGATTGAAGTAAATTTGCAAAATAGAAACGAAGATCATAGAACACATTCGATAAGGAAATTCCTCTATTTTTCTCATAAGCTTTCAACCGTTCTTCACTCTGAAATTTTACAACTAAATTTCTTAATTTATAAATTGCCATAAAAAATGTATTTATACTAACATAAACATATCAACTACGACTAAAAAATGCTATACAAACAGAACCGTTCGATCAGATTTAGATCTCTTCATCCATGATCCAACATGTGTCTTCTTGAAACTAATAAACGCGTGTTTTGGTCTTCCATGTTTGTTTCTTTATCCACGAGACTTTCTTCTAGGCAGAATTGTGCTTTCTTCACAGATCCTTCTTCAACTGATGCATCAGATGAGTTGTCCAGAGTGCAGCTGAATGTAGATCCAATCCCTTCACACTGTTGAGCTTGAGGTTTAAACTTCAACAGAGCTCCAGAATGTCGGAGCGCCCCGGAACTGAAAAGGTATTTAAACAATCAGCAAACAGCCCCAAGCTCACCCCAAAACATGGCCGCCCATGTGCCTAATAATCGTATTTGAAAAATACCTACAAGTATCCAAAATTCAAATGAACACACGAAGAAACTAGGGTTCGTCGATCATCACATTAACAGAAGTAACTACAAGAAAACAAGAAAAAAACCAACACCTCTCGTTGCAAATGGACTTTGGCCAGAAAACAACCAGTATCCTCGACGATTATCACTATCCCGTGTTCAGATAATTCTACCACAACATCCTAATTGCGCGAATATAGCCGATTAACATAATTATTAAAGGTAGTGCTGCAAAAAAATGAAAATGAATGGTCCGTAGAATAAAGAGACTAGCTACCTGGTGCGCTTCCACTGGACAGAGGTTAGAGCGTCAACGATGCCATGTATGCTATCCAGTTCACATATTAAGTCATGAGTCTGAGTATCTGCTGCTGCTATCGCTGTCGAATGATATTTGCCAGTAGTCGCCCAAATTCCAAAACTTTTAAAAATATTAGTTTCATATATTTGTTGCCAATAATAAATTGTGTCATAACTCCAATATTATGAATTTGTTGGGAATGAATACCAAATATAAATGGATATGATTTCACCATGTAAGAAAAATGTGCCCATACTACTCCAAAATTAAGTAACTATATAAAATTGCATAACCCAGAATCCTGTCCCAGTGGTAGAATCCCCGGCCAACCCTGGCATACCAAGGTCCCAGGATCGATTCCCACCAACGCTGCTGCTGGGCCACGATTGCTGGCTTCGGCCAGAGTCTTAACGGATCATGTTGGGGGTCGCCTGGCGATGATCCCATAGATTAGTCAAACCATACCCGAATACCACGGTTATCAATATATATATATATATATAATTGCATAGCTTACAAATAGCCATGCGAGCTATACTTAAAGGTAGACTACTGTTAAGGAGGTAAAAAGGTGTGGTTATAGTGAAGTTCTTCACCATAAGTCCAAGTCCCTCTTATAAAAAGGTTACTTTTATTTTTAGTTACTTTTATTTTTTTAATAAGTAAGTTTGGATTTTTTATTTCAATTTTGTAAACACTGATCAGGTACACTCTGTATAAGATTATCCCATAACATTTGTGTAATCTTCTAGCACTACAAGAACATCAAGATCATGGTGGAAAAAAAGTGCTAATGCACAATCTCGGGTGCCGAATCCAGTCTGCTATAGTAATCAATGCAGTGGCCTTCTCAAACGTCGTATGCCAATACCACGACTGAACTTGGATTCTTTCAAAAACCAAATCCAATAAAAAAGTTTTTTTGTTGAAATCTCACCTCGTTCCATAAGGTCCATACTGTACAGTGCCAGATAGACTTCCAAAGTTGACTCACCGAATGATGCGGAGTGATTCCCATTTGTGTTTGAATATGGATTAGGGGTTGATCATGCCCCACAAACTCATATCCCAAGCACGCATATATAGGCGACCACATGACATATGTGGATGGGTAGGAGCAAAAGAGATGCTGACAATCCTCTATCTCGGTCGCAGAGAATGAGCATAACCGTTCCTGCGCCGATAATGACACCCCACGGATCAAGAGAATATTTGCAGTAGGTAACCTCAGTTGGATCAACTTCCAACAGAAAGCCAATACCTTGAACGGTGAAGAGGTTCCCCATATCTATGCCAAGGATGGAGTCACGGGCAGCACCATATTGGAACAATATGAGATCAGTGCCTTGTAGCCAATACGCGCGGTATAGGCGCCCGAGGCCATGTCAGCCCATAGCCATGCGTCCCGGCCACGGTTCGGGAAGGAGATGTCTAGTTCAAATTCAAGGTTCCGGAGCACACCCACCTCTCTTCGACTCAGAGCTTTACGCTATTTCCAAATTAGTATATGTCGGCTATCTTCAATTTTCCATTTGTCCGATACCCATATGCCCTTGTCGGCCATTTTAGAATATAAACAACGATCCATGCTTGATAGTTTACCGGTCCCAAGCCAATTGTCTTCCCAAAAATGTGTTCGAGACCCATCATCCATTTTTCATTGTATCCGGTCCACGAATCAACTATCACTACAAATAATTTTCTTCAAGTCTCTCCACCAACGAGTGTTTGAACGTGTATCATGGAGATCCTCCCAATCCGCACATGGAAAATGGTTACCAAAATATTTTGTGATAATCAAGTCACGCCAAGGCCCCGAGTCTTCATTTTTCAAACGCCATCCCCATTTGGCAAGCAAGGATTTATTAAAATGATCGGGATGTTTAAAACCGAGTCCTCCATCCAACTTGCTATGGCACATGATATACCGACTAATCCACAGTATAGAACGATTTGTTCTGGATCGTGATTTCCATAAGAAATTACGATATATGCCAATCTTGTCCTGTATCACCGATTGCGGCACCTTATACAAAGAGAAATAATAAACTGGCATGGTTGTGAGGACACTCTTAATTAGAGTCACACGACCTCCAAATGATAAATAGAGGTTTTCCCACGACTCGGTCTTGTTTTTCATTTCCAATACAAGATCAGACCAAGATGCACGAACTCCTGAGTTACAACCAACCGGAAGGCCAAGGTAATTGAATGGAGTGGTCATAATCATGCAATGTAAGGTCTGTGCATATTCAATCTGCAACTCTGGGGCCATGTTGAGTCCCAATAAGCAACTTTTTTTTAAAGTTAATTCTTAGGCCCAAAACCAATTCATATAGACGCAGAACTCCCTTCATGATTTTCAAGTTAGATATATCCCCTTCACCAAAAAATAATGTATCGTCCGCATAGAGTAAATGGGTGTAAATAAAATCACCACATCTAATACCACGAAGCCCTGCATGCAATACGACATTCTTGAGGAGGAGATTAAGCCCTTTAGTTGCTATTGCAAATAATAACGGGGATAATGGGTCGCCCTGGCGTAAACCTCTGAAGAAGTATTTAAACAAGTTTTTTTTTCATCCGATCCATTTTTCACAAAAGCCAATCTTCCACATCATAGAAAAAAGATATTCCCAATTAATCGAGTCAAAGGCTTTGGAAAAGTCTACTTTTAAAAAAATTGCCGGAATCCCCATCTTGTTCACCTAGTGTAATAGCTCATTTGCAAGTAAGATTCCATCTTGAATTTGGCGCCCTTGAATAAAAGCAAGTTGTTGAGGAGATATTAGCTTGTTCATAATTTTTCTCATCAGGTTGGCGAGGAGTTTTGCCAATATTTTGTACGCACTCCCAATTAGGGATATAGGCCGATAATGGCTAAGTTCATAGGGGGATGAGTACCTTAGATGCCAAGATGATCGAGGTAGAGTTTAGGCCACGTACAAATCTACCAGTATGGTAGAAGTCACGAAGGAAATCAATATACTCTTGCTTGACCGTTTCCCAGTGTGATTAAAGAAAATAGAAATTAATTTCGTCTGGGTTAGGGCTTTTTTATTCGAGAAAGCCCATAAAGTTTCATATATCTCTGTCTCTTTGAATTCCGAAGTAAGCATCAAGTTATCCTCGGCCGATAAAATATGATCACAAGGTAGCATAAGACAAGGCCGTATCATTTCAGGTTCTGCAAAGTGCTTCGTGAAGTATGAAAGTATGCCCTGCTTGACAGCATGAATAGAATCTGTCCACAAACCATCGAAGAAAAGTCCCTGAATATTATTTTTGTATCTCCTCTTCCGTACACAACCATGAAAATATGTTGAATTTCCATCCCCCTCTTTAATCCTTAGCGAGACTTTTGGTATAATAAAGAAGCTTTATGATGTAGAGTAACTTTCAACTTGTAGGAAGCTTCCTTTCGATCAAGTGTTTCAGACGCCAATAGGGAGCGACCCTCTCCCTCCGAATCAAGCCAATTTATTTTTGATTGGAAATCATCAAGGCTTCTATTAACCAGACCAAAGACCTCATAATTCCAACGCTGCAGTTCTTGTCTCAAATATTTGATTCGGCTATGTAAGATAAAAAATTGGTACCTGAGAAGGGAACCACGTGCCATGTTTCCTCAACAATTCAATATCATGAACGATTTTGGTCCCCAATCACCTTCCGATATATGCAGCATAATAGGGCGGTGGTCAGCAATATTATGGTCCATAGCAGTTTCTATGAAGTTTGGCCAGTAATACGCCCACCGTTCTAAGAAAAGGAACCTGTCAAGGCGACTTGCACAAGTACCCCTTCCATTTAGCCAAGTGTAAGAGAGGTGCTGTAATGGGGGGTCAATAAGCTCATTTTTTAGGATGAAATCATTTAAATGAAGCATATCCTGATTAAGACAACCATTAGAATTCATGCATTCCTCCACCACACGAAAAGAATTAAAATCACCAATCATACAAACCGCCATGCCACTTGCACAATATAAATATCCAGAAATTTCCTCCCATAAGAGTTTTTTCGCCATGGAATCGCCACTTTGAGCATATATATTCAAAATCAACACCTTTTCACCATTAGGTTACTTTTATTTAGGGTTGATCATTTGATTTTTGGTGTCGATTATAGCTATAATCAACACCGAACCGAATAAGGTTTGCTTATAATTTTTCATAACCGAACTGAACTAAATAATCGAATAATTGAAAATTTTCGATTATTGGTTTGGTTTTCGATTAACCGAATAATCGAATATTTATTACTTTTTAAAAAAAATTCTTAATTTTTCTTAATTTTTATTTTTTAAATAAGTAGGAACTGCGGAAGTAATACATACTTTGAAGAATTAGAGGGAGAGCCGGCTGATGAGTCTTTGATTAACGACCCTGCTATGGTTGATGCTCAGGCTGAGCCATTAGGCAATCATCGAAAAAGTCGCAAATTTCAGTTATCTAAGGAAACCGAGGTAGCTTTCATATGGAACCTCGGCAAAGAAATTAGTGTGCATAGCAATCAACCTGATGACCACATGGAAGCTCGATTGTTGGAGATGGAACAACAAGACGCAACGAATGATCCGCATGTTGCAGAATCATCAGGGACAACCAATGTTTCTATATGAAGATTATGTCCATTAATGTATATGGTCTTGGAGTCCCGAGGTGATCAGGTGAGATAAGGAAGTTAGCACAGAAACACTCTCTAGATATGCTGTGTTTGCAGGAAACGAAGAAGGAAATGATAGATCAAGTATTGACTAATCAATTATGGGCCATTCTAAATCTGCTTGGGCATCTAGCCCATGTCAGGGACGATTGGGGGGTTTGCTATCGATTTGGTCCGAATCTTTGTTCTTGGTGAAGAAGGTAACATCGTTCAATCAGATATTGATTGTTGAGGTCACGTGGTTATCAAACAATGAGAAAGTAATGGTCATGAACATTTATGCAAAGGGTGGTGATTATGCGGCAAAGAAACAATTATGGCAGACAATCATAGATATTCTTGGCGGATCCCCTAATGTTGCGGTATGCATGGTGGGGGACTTTAACACGGTGCATTTGGGTGAGGAATGTATGAACTATATTGGCACCCCATCGACTGAGATGCTGGATTTTGATGAGTTTATTTTGGAGAACAATCTTATTGATCCGCCTCTTCAGTGATACTTATATACTTGGCTGAACGAGCGGGGTACGAGTGCGAGCCATCTAAACAGATTTCTCCTTTCAGAGAGATGGGGTGTTCTTTGGCCGGACATAGTGGAGATGGCATTGGAGCGCACCATTGCTAATCATCGTCCGATCTTGCTGCACGTCCCATAAAGGAATTGGGGGTCGAAGGCATTCTCTCCATTGGAATGCTGGAATTCCCATCCTTCCTTTAAACCGTTTGTAGCAGAAACTTGGAGGTCTAAGTCGTTTCGAGGTACAAAAGCTTATATTTTACATTTCTCTATTAAAAATCTAAGATAGGAGCTAAAGGTGTGGAATAGAGAGGTGTTTGGGAGAGTGGAACATCATATTGAAGGACTGCATGAACGGTTGGGATGGTTTGATAAGGAGGGAGATGCAAGAGTTTTAACTGAGGCTGAGATTTTGGAGAGGAAAGCAATGTCGGCTGACCTGAAGGTTGCTATTCGTCGAGAAACTTCACTATTATGTCAAAAGTCAAGATCGAGATAGATACGGGAAAGAGATGGAAACACAATTTGTTTCCATGCTTGTGTTTGAAAACGTCGCCAAAAGAATACTATTCACGGTCTCTTTTTCGACGGGATATGGAAAGACTCGATTCCAGAGGTAAAGCAAGGGATTCTGTCTTATTTCTCTAATCACTTTGCTGAGCCGGAATACAACCGTCCCCTTCTGACATTGGAATGTGAGCACCTATTGACGTTTGCTGATAATCAATTGTTCATCACTGAATTCACAGAGGAGGATATTTTCAGACTCTTTGGTCATGTTCTGTAAAGAAGAGCCCGGGCCGTGATGGAATCAACTTTACCTTCTTGCAGAATCACTGGGAGATGGTAAAGAAGGAGTATATTGATTTTCTGCGTGAATTCTATTACACATGGCAACTACTCCGGGGACTAAACTCAATATCTATTATCTTGGCATTAAAGGTTCTTTCTATGTCTGAATTAGGACACTATCGCCCTATCTCCTTGATTGGGAGTGCCTACAAACTTCTTTCGAAGCTTCTCGCCAACAGGCTAAGACAGGTTATTATTAAAATTATTTCACCTCAGTAATTGACTTTTATAAAAGGCTACCAAATTCAGGATGGTATCTTGCTCGCGAGTGAGCTTTTGCATCATGTTCAGACTACAAAGCATAAAGCTATATTTCTTAAAGTGGACTTCGCCAAAGCTTTTGATTCCGTGAATTGGCGGTTTCTCATTAGATGCAAAAGATGGGATTCTGTGAACAATATATTGGATGGAAGAAAGCGTGCTTAGTCTCTGCAATAGGTTTGGTGCTGATTAATGAGGAGTCATCATGTATCTTTAATTTTGAAAGAGGATTGAGACAAGGAGACCCACTGTCTCCGTTCTTGTTTGTGATTGCGACAGAAGGCCTTAATCTACTTCTTAAAAGTGCGGTGGAGAGGGGTGGTTTGTGGGGAATGTCGTGTGGGGACAAATTCTACACCCACTCGTTGTATGCGGATGATACTTTATTCTTTGGGGAGGGAGATTTGTCCAATGTTGTGGTAATGAAGGGGGTATTGAGTGTGTACGAGTTGGTGTCGGGTCTTTGCATTAATTTCAAGAAGAGCAGTCTTCTAGGAATTAATATCTCCCAAGAGCAACAACAACAGTATGTGCGTCTACTACATTGTTCGGTGATGAGTATACCTTTAAGCTACTTGGGTATTCCGGTGATCAGAGTATAGAAATAGTTGGAGTGCACTCACCTTGGCCATGAAAAATAAAACACTATCATGGGAGAACAAGTTTCTGAACTTCGGAGGAAAGATAACTTTGATCAAGAGTGTTCTATCTAGTATGCCGATATATTTATTCTCATTGTTCAAGGCACCGAAATCGATTATAAAGGATATGATTCGGATTTGTCCTGATTTTCTATGGAAATCAAGCTATAATGACCGTCAGCCTATAACTTGGATTAATTGGGATCGAATGTGCTAGAGCAAAGAGTTGGGAGGGCTCGGTTTCATGGATGTGAGATTTTTCAATTTGGCTTTGTTAGGGAAATTGGGGGTGGCATCTGAGAATGAAGGAAAGTGGTCATTGAAGAGATGTGGTGTTTTCTAAATATATGGGCTCCTGGGACACGGATGGGGACTGGGGGAAATACCGGATACTAGGAATTCATCACGTTTGTGGAAAGACCTTCGAGAGGAGATATGTTCAGCAGGGTAGTTCGTCGACTGAGTAAAGCGGCTGATGCAAGATGGGTCTAGAACGAGATTATGGGAAGATGATTGGTTGGGGTCGGGTACACTAGCAGGTCGAGACTCTTACCTCTATCAGATGGTGGTGGATAAGGGCGTTCAGGTGGCGAATAAATGGGTGTTAGTGGAAAATCATTTGGCATTGGCAACGTCCTATGTTGGGGCAAGAGACGACGTTGGTTCGGGAGATGGAGGTGCAACTGACTACATCTCATCCGAGCGATGGGCGGGATTCATGGAGATGGACGGACGATGCTAGCGGGCGATACACGGTTAGGAGCTCCTACCGGGCAATTTGCCTCGGTCAGGCTGGTATGACAGTGCCTCAACCGGTGCTAGTCGGGGTATGGGGAAAACGAATGCCGTTTCATGCTATGGCCTTCTGTTGGCGTGTGCTCCAGTCTATAATTGCGACTATGGACAACCTTATTAACCAAGGTATGTCAATCTCATTGGAGGCATGTCTATGTGGCTTGTGCGGAAGAAAATATTGAAGGGGTCTCTCATCTTTTTCTGGGGTTGCAACATATGCTTTATGGGTGACTGTATACGAGTGGTTGGGATACTTGTACGTGGGCCATTCTCAACCAATGGACCACTTCCATGCGCATATGGGGCTGTGGACTCACATGAGGGACCGGGACCTATGGAAATCTCTCTGGTAATGCACGGTATGGAACATTTGGAAGGCAAGAAATGTGATATGGTTCGAGTCGGGATTGTTCGAACATGATATAGTTTTGGAACGGATCTAGGTGCAGGTGTGGCATTGGCACACGACTTTTGAGAAGCCACCAGTTGTGGTCACTATGGCGGACTGGATCAGACATCCGAGACTCTACATGAGTACTTACTTTCGGCCTTGATGTCCCATTAGTCTGTTATCGGGATGCATGCACCTTGTATGGGGGATAGGCATTGCCATAGTGTGTACATAAACAGTTCTGCAATTTAATTTTTATCACTTACCCCAAAAAAACTTTGGAGAATCATTAAATATGTGCAATATTTATTTAAAAAAATGGTAATATTTCATAAAGCAAGTAAAATTTGAAAAAAAAATGATCGCTGGAATATGGAATAAAGTAAATATTAAAACTCAAGATTCAAAATTGAAAATTCATGCATTATAAGGTTATGAAGCAGAGAAAAAAATGATATTGTTTCCTTTTTATCAACGGTATCATTTTATATATAAAAAAGTCGATTTTCGGTTATAACCGAAATCGAATGGGTCATAACTATAACCGAATCGAATAAGGTTTGGTTATACATTTTATAACTATAATCAAACCGAATAATCAAGAAAATTTATTATTCGGTTCATTTAACCGTCGGTTTTTGATTAACCGATGTTTTTTTGCTCACACCTATTTTTGTTGTATTTCTACAAGGAAAAGTACGCTAGAGAAGGAAGGTATCTATTATTTTTTGTATTTTCATTCATTTATTTTATTTTATCAAACACATTATCGGCACGACTCTACTACCGAACTACTAGCACGAGGTAAAATTAGTCAATTATGATTATAATGTCTAATATTTCTAAATTTGAGTTTGTAGCTCTTGACATCACCGGAAAGAATTACTTGTCATTGATTCTTGATGAGGAAATCCATTTAGATACTATGGGTCTTGGAGACATCATAAAAAAATGCAAATAAAGCTTCTCAAAGTTATGATATTTATTCGCCATCATATTGATGAGGGGCTCAAAGCAGAATACCTCACTATAAAAGATCATGCGGATCTTTGAAAAATCTTAAAGAGAAGTATGATTACCAAAAATGGTAATACTTTCAAAAGCTCTTTATGATTGGTTGTAGTTACGCTTGCAAGATTTTAAATTTGTAAGCGAATATAATTCAGCTATGGTTAAGATCAGTTGTCAATAGAAGTTATATGGTGAAAAGATCACTGATGAGGACATGTTAGAGAAAACATTTTCTACTTTTTCATGTCACTAATATACTCTTATACCAGGAATACTGTGAAAAAGATTTTAAGAAGTACTATGAACTGATTTCATGTTTTCTTATGGCTGAACAAAATAACGAGTTGCTTATGAAAAATCATCAATCACGCCCTTGCGGTTTTGTTCCATTCTAGGAAGTGAATCTGAATGCATTTAACCAAGGCTCATGCCGTGGTCATGGTCGTGGTTGTGAACGTGGAAATTGGAGAACTCATCCTTACTCTCACCGCAATCATACCAAGAATACAAATAACCACGAGAAGTGGGAGAAAAATAAAAATTTGCAAGGTCGCAACAAAGAATCTCAGGACAACAAGAATATAGAAAATGTTTGCCACGGATGTGAGATGATTAATCATTGGTCCTGTATGTAAGATCTCCGAAAGATATACTACATGTCATTATGAAAAAATTCGTGCGGAAGCGTAAACATAAGTGTGTGTTAAGCATACATAACAAAAATTTCAGAGATCTTTTGACCAAG